>JAZKJV010008603.1:600000-757315 GCA_037367405.1 Ottelia alismoides
ATGGCTCCTCTGTTTGCTATCAGCGCACCCTTATAAGATGGAAGGAATCCCCTAACCCTCTACCAGTGATCTCAAATTCTTCAATCTTATTCTCAAGATGGTGGTAGATTGCTTACGGGCAGGTCCTTCTTCTGGATCCTTTTCCTTTCTTCAGCTGGTCTTCTTTGAAAGATAGGAAACCATGTTGTTTCAAGATGGGATGGATGATTTTTGGCTCCCTTTCCGGTCATCTTTGTGGATTTTTATGAAGGCTTTAACAGGAAGGAATGAACCTTTGGCAGAATATTACTCTTGTTTCATTAATTGGAGCTTCTGTTGGATGCTTGCTTACTTGCTTTTGGATTTCTCTGAAGGTCTTAGAAATAATCCAACTGCAGAATATTACTCTTGTTTCATTACTTGGAGTTCCTATTGGATGCTTTCTTTCAGGCTTTAGATATGAAGAGGACCGTTGAAGCTGTTCCTTTTCTGGATGCAAAGATTATACTGGATCTCGTTCAAAGATTGAGTTCCCAACTAGTCATCTATGGATTCAACTTTCTTGTTTTTGAGGGACTGAGTGGTTTTCTTTCGTTGACCGCTTGTGGCTTTCTCCCTGTTTCTGTTTTGTTTCCCCTTGAAGGGTATCTTTTGTACTCTTTTACTTGATGAAATAAAGGCAACTACCTAGGCTGCGAAAATCAGGCTTACTAAAAAAAAGCTGATGAGTCACACTATGAAAATTTGGGAACGTGTGATCGAAACGAGGTTGAGACAAGTTTCCAAAGTAAAAGAAAACCAATTCGGATTCATGACAAGTCGCTCAACTATTGAAGCCATCCATTTGTTGAGGAGAACAATGGAGATTTATAGGGCTAAAAGGAAGAACCTCTCTTTGATCTTTATCGATTTGGAGAAGGCTTATGATTCTGTCCCACGAGAGATATTGTGGAGAGTTTTGGAGAAGAGACAAGTACTTATCCTATACATTAACCTCATAAAGGATATTATGATAGAGCTTTATCTTGTGTAAGAACCCCGTCTGGTAAGACTGATTATTTTGACATCAACAATGATTTATATCAAGTTTCAGCTTTGAGTCCATTTCCTTTTACTTTGATTATGGATAAGTTGACAAGTCACATTCAGGATGAGTTACCTTGGTGTATGTTATTTGTTGATGATATTGTGTTGATTGACGAGACTAGAGATGGTGTATGAGTTACCTTGGTGTATGTTATTTGTTGATGATATTGTGTTGATTGACGAGACTAGAGATGGTGTAAATGAGAAGCTTGAGGTCTGGAGACATGCTTTGGAGACTAAAGGATTTCGTATAAGTAGGGTTAAGACGGAATATATGGAGTGCACCTTTGAAGTAAGCAATGATGAAGGAATCGAGGTGAAGATTGGTGACGATAACATCCGGAAGAGAGTTTTTAGATATCTGGGATCTATTTTGCAACATGATGGGGAAATTGTTGGAGATGTTACTAATAGAATAAATGCAGGCTGACTAAAGTGGAGAAGAGCCTATGTTGTTTTCTATGATAAGAAAATTCCTTTAAAAAGTAAATGAAAGTTTTACAACGCAGCCGTGGGATCTGCTTTGCTCTATGGATCTGAGTGTTGGCCTGTGAACCATAGACATGTGCAGAGAATAGATGTAGCAGGAATGAAAATGCTAAGGTGGATGAGTGGACACACACGTAAAGATCGGATTCGGAATAATGCAATCAGAAAGAAAGTTATTGTATATCTGATCAAGGATAATATGCGAGAAAACCACTTAATATGGTTTGTCATTTGCTAAGAAGATCAGCTGATGCACCGGTTAGGACATGCGAGTGCTGGGATGTTGAGTCGGCTGAGAGAGGGCAAGGACGACCCAAGAATTGTTGGAAAGAGACTATACGAAGGGATCTCAGTTTTTTGGATATAAGCCTGAGATTGACCTAAGATAGATATGAATGTAGGCGAAGAATCCATGGTGCCGACACTACTTAATCGTGGGAAAAAAACTTTGTTATTGTTGTTGTAGAAGATTGGGTTTTAGGTGTATTCGTTGTTTGTTTCTAGTAATAGGCAAGTTAAAGTTATAGATCAAAATAAAATGGAATCACCTGTTGGTCCATCGGAGTTGATCTTAAAATGAATTTGCCTTTGAATTCTAATGAGTAGCTTGATTATGCTACTTCATTGTGCGGTATCTTTGATTGAGTATTTCAGACTAGGAAACCGCAATATATGCAACAAGATTAAAGAATACATATAAAGGTAAGAAGATCCTGCCATCCCGCATTCTCTTCCATTCTTGCTTCCTTTATATAGGTCTATTCTAGTTAGTGTTGCAGAATTCGGTATTCAGTATTTAGTCGGAGGGGTCACTGAATAAAGAATATTCAGTATTCGGAAGAATATTCAGAATTATTCGGTTATGCATTTTTTATTATTTTAAATATAAAAATTATGTCTAATATATATTGTTATATATTTATACATATATTGTCATTAACAATGATAATCCAAGATAAAAATAACAATTAACAAGTTACACATATGGAGCCTTAACATTTGTGATGATACTAGGATAAACGATACCTTTAAAAAATAAACAACAGTCTGTTGCTATAGTCGGCCGAATATTCGATCGAATACTCAAATATTCGAGCTGAAAATTCATGAATATTCGGGTTGGACCGAACAATGACCGAGTAGCAATATTCAATTCGATCACCCCACAAATAAGAATATCCGGTCAAATATTCGGTCTATTCGGCTAAATATGTAAGTCATTCTAGTTAAGGCGCTGCATGTGGTACAATGATTTAAACATTGCGCCTACCGTTTCCCGTAGCTTTTCATTATGTGAAACTTATGATCTTTTCTTAGAGCTACATCCGTATCCATTTCAATGACTACATGGTGTTGCCCGATTCTACGAGTTTGTTTTTGAACAAATAACTGAATTCCAAGGAATTTTCTCTCACTAACACGATGTTTTTCTTGTCGAGCTTGCTTTTGAACAAATAACTGAATTCCAAGGAATTTTCTCTCACTAACACGATGTTTTTCTTGTCGAAGGAATGCTGGTGATGGAATTTTGGACGACGGCGGGAAGTCGGATCACCTATGACTGTGTTGTGGTACTTGAATTTTTCTCTTGCTTTAGTTTCTAACTATGTTGTTCCCATTCAATCAGATTACGAGCACACTACATCCATCTTTGTGTAATATTGTGCTATGCGCTTTCCCGTCAAGTTGTGTATTGGTCGCTTAAGTGTTTTCGTTAATGTTGAGGTCTGGCCTTTCTCTAGTGGAAAGGTTTATTGATTTTTCAAAGAGATACGGTGGACAATGCTTTCTTTGTAAAGTGTGCAGAGAATGCCCTCTCTGTGTATGCCATATATTAATTTGCAAACAACCTTTGTGCAGGGTCTAGCCGGAAGGTTTTTTAACATAGATATGATGTAATCACTAGCTGAGACCCTAATCTACATAGCCGTTCCTTCAACATAGAGTTAGCTGCTTGTAGAATGGATAAATGTATGCGTCTACGGTTCTGGTTTAGATAAAATGATTTTCTTTTTTCCTTGCGCAAGAAAATAGAAGAGATGCATTCGGAGGCCTAGATGAATCATGAAGAGTGCGAATCAGCCCAAGGGAGGAGACCATTTAGAGGAGGCACTCCTTACCACTGGAGAGTTTAAATGATTTGCAGATCCAGAAAAATGCTGCATTCAGGAGTCAAAATTCTGTAAAATTCGCTAATTATAAAAAGTAGTCGTCGGAAGCTTAATGGGAGAATCATTCACTAAGCTTCCTCCAGACACCTGGAGCCAGTAGTAGTCAAAGGCCAGGATAGGAACAAGGGGCAATGGTTACAGATTGTGCGGGGTTTTAAAAGTCATAGGCATTCTTTAAAATGATTAGTTACTTTTTCCTATATAAGTTGAGTGGATCTAGGGCTATTATTAGGGTCTGATGATTGAATATGCTCCTTTGGAAGTGAGTGGAGGGAGGTTGCTAGGAGGAATAAATTGCGACCCTTTTCGCCTTTCCATTGGGTTGTAGAACCTCAGCTATCTTGTCGAGACTTCGATGGTTTATGTTGGGTGTTATTGTAGCCCTCTATCAATAATCTCAAGGTTTTTATGGGTTGGGACATCTAGCGATGCAACTGGATGTGTGTGTCTGGTAGAATCCTGCAAAGCTGCTCATCATCTTGCCGGCTCGTGTTAGGATATCAATGACTGTGATGTCTTAACACCTGTTTTCCTACTTAGTCCAATGTTGACACGAAGTTCCCAAGCTTTATTACGATATTCGTTAAGAGTTCTGACAGGATATGCTCAGTTGATGGCATTGAGTTTGTGGGACTGCCCTTGGATATTCTGTGGTTTGGCTGGTAGAATTGCAGGGAATCCCAGACTTGACCGGCGTGAAACCCCTGCAGCCTTGCTCCTGAAAGAAGGGCGACGAGTCGGGGCAATATACTCAAGGCAAGTTACTTTGTTTTTATAATAGTAACCCTCATACCACGTTTTATTCAAATGTGTAGTTCTGAAGTAAGAAAAGCCCCATTGTCCATGCAGAGCCCTGCCCGTTGCAACACTCTGGATTGTTAGAGCTCCAACTGTATCTAACAACAAACGAGGGCATGGAATTGCCGTTGGTCTCACCTGTGACAAAGCTCCTCTCGTCTCGTGGTGGAACGACAGTTGGGTGTCCAAGGTCTCCCTCAAACAGTTATGTTGCCTCTACCGTGCCGTGAGAAAAGGCTAACTACTACAGATCACTTGAGGAAGATAGGAATTGGATGTGTGAAGTACTCCTGAATCGGTTGATCATCTCTTTCACCCTGATGATACGATTACAATGTTTGATCATGGATTCTCGTCGATCACAAGTGTAGAAGTACAAAAAGTAATCAAGCACACACCAAGAGCAAGAGATTTTTATAATGGGTGTACATCCCAGGGATAGGATTTGCCTTGTGGTCTCTCGTAATATCACGTATTGAGAGTCGGGGACTCAAAAGTCTATTTGATGGGAGACAGAAAAGCTTTGTGTGCATTCATAGGGAATAGAAAGTCATGCTCTCTTACATCTTTTAGAAATCGTTCGTGACTGTGCAGCGATTTCGATCATCTTTTGTAATCTATGGGATTTGATATCCTAATCTGCTCCACGTTCAGTCTGTTCTTAGTCATTCGTGGATTTTAGAGCTTATCACTTGGTCAAAGCTGGCTCTTGGTTCATTAACTGTTTGTTGGAATGATAAATCGAATCGTCATTGTTCAAATAGATTTAAGAAATCATACGAGACGATGTTAGTGCAAGTTAGCATCGAACAAAGGGATGCGGGAAAAGACATTGTTGCACTTAGCTAAAATTGAATTAAATTGACTTAACATGTATT
Organism: Ottelia alismoides; assembly: GCA_037367405.1. Taxonomy (NCBI): domain Eukaryota; kingdom Viridiplantae; phylum Streptophyta; class Magnoliopsida; order Alismatales; family Hydrocharitaceae; genus Ottelia; species Ottelia alismoides. The sequence continues at coordinate 605,402 of JAZKJV010008603.1, forward strand.
TAAATACCTTAACGCACTATAAAATTAGGTCTGTTTGGTTGCTGGGTTGGATTGAGTTGAGTTGGGTTGGGTTACCCTTGTGAATAGTAGTAACCTGTGAGGAGGATTGGGAGGGTTGGAAGGAGGAGTACACCGGTGTACCCCAACCCAACCCACCAACCAAACATGCCCTCAGCGAAACTCAGGTCAAATACCCTAAATTTTACCGAAACAATCAATTTAATGAACTCTAGCAATAAAATTAGGGAAGGCTTCGAGTGACCATTTGATTTAGGGATCGTTCCTTCTTGATGAAGGTTCAACTGTTTGCTAGAGTCAAGTCTACTTCCTTCCCAGTTTCTTGAGGAGTGGAAGACTCGATCGACGAACAGGTATGCATCTGTAATGTAAGCAAAGTTGAAGAGGAATCGATGGGGTATTGTGAATAGATTCAAATGATTACACTATATGTTTGCGTGTATATGGTTTTGGACTTCTCTTAGCAGCCTATTTTGCAATTATGTTCTTGCGGGTTTTCCGCTTCTAAAGTAGAGTACATTTATGTTTGCATGATTAGTCGGATCCCTCTACGTAGTTAGGGTTACATATCTTGGCTTTCCCACATTGGATGCTGATGTATTGTAGTTGGTGACTTAAGGAGGTTTATCGATGTCGTCTGACATCTGATAATTCCGTCATCTTCTTTGTGCACCGACAATTGATAAATGCGCTTGATGAATGTCCTCTGAATAGGAATATCGATGCAAAGTGGTCAGATTGGTCGAATTAAAGAGTTAGCTTGACGCTAGTCTCCTTCCTGTAATTTTTGTTGTTGTCGTTGTTCTCTCTTTCTCTTCATCTGCATTACATTCCCCAAGTGGAATTTCTTTGCTATCCCTTAATTGGGATACCATGACCTAGTACTCATCTATGAATGGAAGTTTTTTTTTAAAGACAGAGGGGGAAGGGGGGGGGGGGGGGGGGGGGGGGGGGGAGCATTCTTGTTGAACCACATTGCTCCAAGTATATTTTGTAAATGGATACTGGCTGATTTGGTACGGATTTTTGGATCCGATTACTGACTACTCATATATTTATATATTGTAAGGTTAAGGTGTGGGTTATCAAAAGGTGGTGTCATTCTCGGAGAGTTGTCGTCTCCTAGAATTCTTGTATATGTACTCATATTTTTTCTCATAGTGAAATCTCTCTTTGCCCGTGGATTTTTATCCGCTACACCGGTGGAGTCTTTCCACGTAATATCGTGCGTGTTCTTCGTGATTGATTGTGTGTTCTGATCGTCTTCGAGAATTCTTTTATAAGTAAATTACACAAAAAGTCTGTGAATTATATACCAAATTTCAATGTTATATCTAAATTTTAAATGCAACAATATGATATCCAATCTTTAGATTTGTTTAATATGGTTTGGGACTAATAGAATAGAGTCGATCATGTTGTCTTTTTAATTTCAGATCACCATAGCTGAAAAACATTGTTAAAATGAACCTTAAAGAAGGTTTATTATATTGTTATCTTTTAACGTTTGAGCATAATATTATAAAGATTGGATACTACCTATCTCTTATATTGTCACCTTTAAATACATTTTATGTTATCCCATGACCTTTTCTGTTGTTAAATGCAAAGGCACACGTAGATATTTTATTTCTTTTTAAATTATCCAGTAGTTAGTTATATGGAATGGCCACTCGAACAAGGTTAAATTATCAGTCGTGATGGCATATAGTTTTGCCGGACATATGTTTGTTTTATATAGAAAAACGGAATGGAAACATACGAGGATACACACGAACACGAACACGAGGATACAAGTAAGCATCGACACCAGACCTTTGATATTATATTCTAAGCATTGTCAGATTTGACTTTTTTTTTGATAAGGTCAGATTTGACTTGGAGCTGCATGTGATGTGACCAACATATATTATATTATATTTCTGCATTCGAAGATCATGGGTTCTTGCGTTACGTCTGCCATATATGATGCGATCATATATAACCAATTTAATCTAGGGATATTTACACCCATAACCTTGAGTAGTTCCATAATTACCCCAAAAATTCTGTATAAATACGAATTACATTCGAGACCTTGCATAGTGCTTTACTCTTACGTTCATAGCCCCGTGTTAATTTCCACCAAATTTTCCGTTAACTTTGATGATATCCGTTAAGCATTTTACATTTTATACCCAAATTTATCTTTTATTTAGGAATGTCCCTCTCCTTCTTCCCCCAACCTCTGCACCAGCTTCGGCCAAAGCCCCTCCTCCGGCCGACCAACCGCCTGAAATTGGGAAGACACCCCCCCGACCGACCACCGCCTGGGAAGTCCCCCCTCTTTCGCCTGGATCCTCGACCAAAGCTCGAGCCTCTACCTTCGTTTTCGGCCAAAGCCCCCCTCCCGCCTGGAACCTGCATCCCGCGCTCGGCCAAAGTCCCCCCTGGACCCTTCGCCTTCGTCTCTCAGCCAAAGCCTCCCCTCCTGCCTGGAACCTGCACCCCGCACTCGGTCAAACCTTCCACACCCCCAGCCTCCGCCTTCGTCTCTCGGCCACTGGGTCTATTTTGGCGAGGGAGACAGAGACTATAGAGCAGTGGCAAGAAATGGGTTGCACTGCCTCCTGAGTGGCCAACGAGGACACCGTCTGCCACTGTAGGGAGACAGAGACTGTAGAGCAGTGGCAAGAAATAGGTTGCGCCGCCACATGAAGGACGTCGTCCCCTCCTGCCTGGAACCTGCACCCCATGCTCGGTTGAACCTTCTGAAGGATATGGAATTATCCTCAAGCGCATCACGGAAGCGTGATCGTCGTATCGGATACGACGAAGAACGACTAGTCGCACTAGTTGTTCGGTGCAGCGGAATTTAAAAACTTTTATTCGATGAAACCACATGATCCGAGAACCATTCTCAGATCGTTTCATCTATAACCACAACAATATAATGCAATACCTCTTGAAGCGTGGTTGATCAAGTCTTTAAGAGAAGAGACCTCCTGTCTCAAGTCCGATCGTCGGCGAGACCGCTTGCGAGCGCGGGGATGAACCGCGTTGTCCTTGCAATCCAAGAAGTTGATCCAAGCGGAGTTGCTCCTGATCTCGTCGCACGAGATCGAACGTCTCCTTCGTGGGCATAGCACACCAAGAAGACGGAGAACCGAAGAACGTCGAAGCGGCGGCGCGGTGGCGAGAGCGTCGACGATTCTCTCCCTAGTTATGGTGGACGGCCACCAATATTAAAGGAAGAGAGGGTTGTCGTGTATGAAGAAAGAGAGAGAGAGAGAGAGAGAGAGAGAGAGAGAGCTCCAAGAATGCATGTAAATAGAGAGCATGGTATGCCTCTCTATTTATAGGGTTTTGGGATCCGTGGATCTCAATCCATGGGACATATAAAATCAATGGATGAGATTGATTTATGTCAATCCAATGGTCAAGATTGTTGTTGGTAAAAACCAACAACTTGTGATTTAATTTAGATTAAATATATTTAATAAATCAAATATATATTAATACCAAATATAAATCAATCAAATAAGGAGTGTAATTCAAAGGAGATCATCCATCCCTATGGAATGGAGTGGACGAACACCAATTCCACAAGGGAATTGGGTGCCACCACCTCCTTCCAAGTGGGGAGGGCAATCTCATGGAATTCCATGAGATTGCATATCTCCTTGATTTTCTCTCCATTATTTATCCAACAACTTTTATTGCGATTTTATTCATCAAAAATAATTCACAATTATATTTGAGAATATTGCAATCTTGCCATGGAAAAATTGTGAATCATATTCACAACCCAAAACAACATATAATTTACATTGTCAATTAATTACACAATGTGTATCCACTACACATAATAATTAATCAACACATATAAATTATAATTATCTCTCTCTAATACATTATAAATCATATTTATAATATATCATGAATAATTGGATATTTCTATCCATATTATTCTTATCCACATTAATTAAATCACATTTAATTATAATGGATAATTTCTTCATACATCAAGATGATTAAATCACATTTAATCATGATTTCTTCATTGCTTAGATCTTATGGAATTATTCTTGAACCCTTCAAGAATAATGCAATCTCTCCGAAGATACTTGGAGATAAGGACAGGGCGATTGTATTGTTCCACGTATAGTGACTTGGATGTTGAGATCATATCTCAAATCCAGATCCCATGGACCTCCCACTGATGCTTGATCAAATCAAGACCGTAAACCTAATCTTCTCATTGCATCTGAATCTCATTCAGATCAATGTCCAGTTCATGGACTAAGATTAGGTCACTTCTCTAGTGATAGGAGTCACTAAAATCCAAACCTGTTTCATCACTCCCTCGGAATGGAAGCGTCATGGTTATACAATCGTATATGATTAAATCACCCTCAGGTATTCCCAATACCTGCACATCCTGCATACTGGAAGACTTATGATCATTCTGAAGATAAAGATCACTTTTGCACTGTCATCTTCAGGGTTAGATCATTTAAGTTTCTCAATCTTGGTCATTGGGATTTGGTATAGATCATATGCTTTCACAAAGCATATATCTTACCTTTAAATTCATGTCATGCTTCCAAAAGCATGACGACCATTCATGTAATTTGTTTAGTCCCAATACCTCATGATTGAGCTCATGTCTCCCAGTTCACAAGTGAACATGTATGATCCCTTTGAGAGATCGTATCACTCATACGTCCTTACATGCACACCATCTCGCCGGTATATAGACCTTGGTTAGGTCATCAACCAATTGGTCTGCCAAATGTACATACTCAGACATATAGCAACACATCTATCTCTGGTCAGAGGATGCATGCCTATGTTGTGACAATATTCAACGTAGGTCTTTGGTTATCTCGATCTCGTCAAGTCAACCCATTGACTCAACTAACCTGACACCTCTGATTCACTATTCCCATGCAGAGGACCTGCATCAAGAGGTCAGTCAAATATCAACCATATGAGATAGGATTGCCATCTCCTACTCAGGATGGAGATCACTACTTAATAATCATTTGATGATGCTTGATGAGTCCTCTATCTAACTCCTTAGATATTCATCCAAGCATCAGCCTGTATGATTCATCCAATGAATCAACAGCTGTATGATCATCAAGTTGGCCATGGTATATAGCCCTTATTGTACAGAGGGGCCCTATAGTGCATTCATTCATTAATCTCAGAAAAGAGAGTGAAAAATAATCAATAACTTTCATTGATAATTTATTCATTACAATAACATTTATTGTAGAAATGGTTCACCCGGGGCTCACATTGCTAACAATCTCCCACTAGCCCTCAGAACCATTAAGGTACAATCTTTAAACCCATACTCATTACATGCTGGTCAAAAACCTTCTGTGTCAGAGGTTTGGTAAGGGGATCAGCAACGTTGCCGGCAGAGGCCATCTTGGTGATGATGATGTCACCATGCTTTTGTATCTCTCGAATGATGTGGTATTTCCTTTCCACGTGCTTGCTCTTTTGATGCCATCTGGGTTCCTTTTCCTGGGCAATGGCTCCCGTGTTATCGCAGAGTAACAGGATGGGAATATCAGAGGAAACTACGCCAAGCTCCAGCACGAACTTGCGCAACCACACCGCCTCCTTTGCAGCATCCGATGCGGCAATGTATTCAGCTTCTGTCGTTGAATCTGCAGTAGTGTCCTGCTTCTTGCTTCTCCAGTTCACAGCACCACCATTCAACAAGAACACGAACCCTGATGTCGACTCTCGATCATCTATCCGATTGGAAGTCAGAATCTGTATATCCCAAGACTTGGAGATCACCATCGCCATAGACCAAGATGTAATCTTGCGTCCGTCTTAGATATTTGAATATGTTCTTCACTGCATTCCAGTGTTGTTCTCCATAGCAGGATCGATAACGACTTACCACTCCCACTGCATGGTAGATATCTGGCCTAGTACACATCATGGCATACATTAAGCTTCCTACGGCTGATGCATAAGGACATCCAGCCATGGCTTTCTTTTCCTCAACAGTTTGAGGAGCCATTCCTTTAGACATGTGGATATCATGTCTTAAGGGTAGGAATCCTTTCTTAGAACTATCCATATGGAATCGTTCAAGAATCTTCTTAATGTATCCATGTTGTGACAATCCCAAAATCCTCTTTTCTCGGTTTCTGAACAACTTCAGGCCTAAGATGTAAGAGGCTTCTCCAAGATCTTTCATCTCAAAGGTATGGGACATCCAAATCTTTACACTGGTCATCATCCCTGTATCAATCCCAATGATAAGGATGTCATCTACGTAAAGCACGATGAATACAATGGCACTCCTACTAAGCTTCTTGTACACACAAGGTTCATCAGGATTTTGCACAAAATCACAACTCTTTATGGTTTCGTCAAATCTGATGTTCCAGCTACGAGAAGCTTGTTTGAGCCCATAGATGGATTTCTTCAGCTTGCATACTTTGCCATCCTCAGTCATGAAGCCCTGGGGCTGCTCCATGTAGATATCCTCCTCGAGGTATCCATTGAGGAAAGCCGTCTTGACGTCCATCTGCCAGATGTCGTAGTCAAGATATGCAGCTATAGCTAGCAGTGTCCTGATGGATTTAAGTATAGCCACAGGAGAGAATGTCTCATCGTAATCGATGCCTTCTCTCTGTGTGTAGCCCTTGACTACGAGCGTGCCTTGAAAGTCTCTACTTTCCCATCAGGTCCCCTCTTTCTCTTGAAGATCCATTTACACCCAATGGGTTTCACCCCTTTAGGTGGATCCTCTAGGGTCCATACACCATTCTTATGCGTGGAGTCAATTTCTGACTTCATTGCTAGCATGCATCTATCCATGTCTTGATCCGCGAGTGCTTCATCAAATAAAGTAGGATCAATGTCAGTCTCACTTGACACATGGAATCCATACCTTTCAGGTGATGCAACCACCCTCGAACTCCTTTGAAGAGGTATGTGTGTTTCATCTTTATTTACTTCTTCAGTTTCTGGTCTGGGAAGCTCAGAATCCTCTTGGGATTCAATGAGTTCCTCTACTTCATTTTTATCTTGACCTTTAAGGAAATCATCCTCCAGAAACTTCACATCTCTAGAGACAAAAACCTTTTGGATCTCAGGGTCATAAAGCTGGTATCCAATACCATCTTTAACATACCCAATGAAGTAGCACTCACGAGTGCGAGATTCTAGCTTACTTGCGTCCACATTCTTCGCATGGACCAAGCAACCCCAAACCCTCAAGTGATTAACACTAGGTTTGGTTCCATACCAGAGCTCATGAGGAGTCTTAGGTACAGATTTGCTAGGAATCTTATTCAGGATATATATTGCAGTCTCTACTGCATATCCCCAGAAACTAAGAGGTAAATGAGCTTTACTCATCATTGAACGGACTATATCCATGATGATCCTGTTGCGTCTTTCAGCAACACCATTAAGTTGGGGAGTTCCAGGAGGAGTGAGATTGGAAACAATTCCATTCTCCTTAAGGTATTCCTTGAATTCATCTAATAGGTACTCGCCACCTCGATCAGATCGAATCCGTTTAATCTTCCTATCGGTTTGGTTCTCAACCAAATCCATGAATTCTTTGAACTTTTCAAAGGTTTCAGGCTTATGACGTAGTAGGAAGATAAACCCGTATCGCGAATGGTCATCGATAAACATCAAATAATATCGATATCCATTTCGAGTCGCGGTACCGAAGGGACCACATACATCGGTATGTATTAGGTCAATAATACCTTAGCATCTTGTAACCTTGTTACGGAAAGGCATCCTAGTCATTTTACCTCGAATACAATGTTCACAGGTAGGTAAAGATTGAACATGTAGGAAATCTAAAGATCCACCCTTTATCAATCTGTTGATCCTACCAACAGACAAATGACCAAGCCTTTGATGCCAAATCTATTTGAATGATTTTTATTCTCCCTGGATCTCTTAGGATTTTTATTAGTGGTTGTAACATTCATGACATTCTCATTAATGTACAATTCATAGAGTTCTCCAGAAGTTAAAATACCCTCTGCAATATATTTATCATAATGATTTATGACTAATTTATTACAGAACAGGAATGAATATCCACTTCTAACTAGTTTAGATACAGATATCAGATTCCTTCTAACTTCAGGTACATAAAGACACTCTTTAAGTACTAGGACTCTACCACTAGAAATGATAGTCGACATGTCCCGACGGCGACTGCTGCGACACTTGCATCAGATCCCATCTGGATGACTATCTCCCCTTCCTCAAGACTTCTAGTTTCCTGAAACAAATGCAACAAATTGCATACATGAACAGAAGCACTAGAATCTACAACCCAACTTCCTTCTCGTCTGAGGAGAAAACTAGTTTCAATGATGAACGTAGATTTCATACCTGCCGGGGCTTTACCTTCGTTTGTGGACTTCAGGTATTTTGGGTAGTTACGCCTCCAGTGCCCCAGCTTTTTGCAGTGGTGACAGACATCAGTTTTCTTCGACGCCATAAGAGTGGATGCATTGGAAGAAGAGCCAACACTTTATCCCTTCTTCTTTCTCTTCTGGGCCGGGCCCTTCCGTGAACCTTGCTTCCGACCGCGCTTCCCTTTGACCTGCGCAACCATTGCACTGCCAACGGGACCATCCTTCTTCATCACATCTTCCGCAGATTTCAATACGGCAAGAAGAGCAACGCTTGTCAATTCCAGCTTGTTCATGTGGAATGACACTACAAAGTTATTGAAAGATTTAGGCAACGACAACAGAATGAAGTCAGCTTGCATGTCTGCATCCATTGTTGCCCCAAGAGTCTCCAGCTCCGACAAGTACCCAAACATTTTGAGTACATGTTCACGGACCGAAGTCCCTTCCTGCATCCTGCAACGAATGAGGTCTTTCATAACATTGTACCGTTGGGTGCGGTTAATGTCACCAAACATATCCTTCAGATTCTGCATGATTTTCTGGCAAGTACTCATCTCCACATGTTGCTTCCGCAGAACATTGGAGAGAGAACCTAGGATATAGCATCTAGACAAGACATGATCTTCATCATACTTGTCATTGAATGCTTTTTCTTCATTGGATTTAGGATTCTCATGCTTGTCCTCGGAGAGCACATAACTTATGCGCTCAGCAGAGAGAACAAGCTCCAAATTACGGATCCAATCCGAGTAATTTGGGTCGGTCAATTGGTTGACCTCAAGAAGCCTACTAAGTGGGTTCAAAGACTTCATTTTATGAAATTAAGAATGCACTATATTAGAATATAAAAATATATATTCAAATTTGATTAAAGCATTTTAAATCAAATTGTTCTTGCTCTGTCAACCTTGAAAGTTTATTCCCTTAATCACTTTCAAAGTAAGAGATATACTTACCAATATATCTCAAGCAAGAACTGTGATCTCCTCCTTATCTTTGTCATGTCCCAATAATATGAGAACCTATGACTCCAATAAAGAGAAGCGGGAACACATTCCGCTTTGCAAGTCCAACTTGCATTTTCCAATTCAGTCTTTAATACCTGGGCCCACCACCCCTAAGGTGATGTTGACCCGTCATTAATTGAACCAACCGTCAATAGGAATACAACTCGCTATGCGCAATCCAATATCGCCCCAATAATATGAGGACCCGATATTGGGGTCACTACGCGTACATCCTTACTCTTTCGAGAAGCGACGAGCCCGATCCAGATGCGCTTGCATACAGGACCTGTCACTTCGGACATGCGTCTCCCACATGCAATCCCTGGCGACGGAACCCTTCGCCTTGACGGGAGACCATGGATGTCCCTTATGTGATCCTCCATATCATATTCAAATTTTAATCAATTATTATGAATCATATTCATATAATTAATTCTTCCAAGGGAAGTGACAACTCTATTCATAATAGAGTGTCTAAATTGGACACAATCAATTTAATCATATTAAATTAATTATCAATCCAATTCAATCATTCAAACTTGATTATTTTACTTGAATATATATATGGTAATATCTCAAAATACGTGTTAATTCGAATTTTAATAATTAGAAAAATACACCTTGATTTTCTCCGGCATTATACAGTCCCTACCCGCTGTCATGGCCAGTACCGACTAGAGTGGGACGGACCACATACGTTGCAACCCGCAACCCCATCGCTCTCCGACTAGACACCATATCCACCTCGGGAAAGCACAATGCTAGATATATCAATTTGTATTTGAGATGATCATCGGTTTTTCAACCGAAATTGTACCATATAGTAATAATCAAAACATTTTTGATTATAAGGAAATTTGCTACACAAATTCCCAAATCCTATTCAAGCATCAAGTTTGAAGATTACATCCAATCAATTAATTGGTTGAGACAAGTCAATTAGGTAAATAATCATCTTCCAATATTTCACAAATATTTTTCATGATTATTTCACGAAATTAACAATTAATTTCACTAATTGACAATCACTTGGTTCTAGATTAGGACTGTAATTTCAGTAGTGACCCTACTCACTAAAATTAACATATCTCAATCAATTTAAATCCAAATTAGACAAAATCAATTTTCAAAGATTGCTAACTTGATTTAGGACAGAAGCCAAGTGATGTTTCACGCATTTCGAGGCAGATGATAACATTAATTAACTCTTTAATCATGTTAAAATCTACTGTTCCCGCAACAGTGCATACATGTTCATTAAAACAACCATATCTCGAGCATACAAAATCCGATTTACGCAAACTCAGATCCTATGGTTTCCTTATTTAATGGGGAACAAAATACAAGTAAGTAATTCGTGCTTAAACATTTTAAACATGGCCGAAATCAAATGCGATAAAAACTTTCGCGACCTTAACGAACCCAAGTCGTCTTCGGTTTTCGAATCATATTCGAAACCGTCGACCTAAGGCTCTGATACCACTTGAAGGATATGGAATTATCCTCAAGCGCATCACGGAAGCGTGATCGTTGTATCGGATACGACGAAGAACGACTAGTCACACTAGTTGTTCAATGCAGCAGAATTTTAAAACTTTTTACTCGATGAAACCACATGACCCGAGAACCATTCTCAGATCGTTTCATCTATAACCACAACAAGTATAATGCAATACCTCTTGAAGCGTGGTTGATCAAGTCTCTAAGAGAAGAGACCTCCTGTCTCAAGTCCGATTGTCGGCGAAACCGCTCGCGAGCGCGGGGATGAACCGCATTGTCCTCGCAATCCAAGACGTTGATCCAAGCGTAGTTACTCCTGATCTCGTCGCACGAGATCGAACGTCTCCTTCGTGGGTGTAGCACACCAAGAAGACGGAGAAACGAAGAACGTCGAAGCGGCGACGCGGTGGCGAGAGCGTCGACGATTTTCTCCTCTAGGGTATGGTGGACGACCACCAATATTAGAGGAAGAGAGGGCTGTCGTGTATGAAGAAAGAGAGAGAGAGAGAGAGCTCCAAGAATGCATGTAAATAGAGAGCATGGTATTCCTCTCTATTATAGGGTTTTGGGATCCGTGGATCTCAATCCATGGGACATATAAAATCAATGGATGAGATTGATTTATGTCAATCCAATGGTCAAGATTGTTGTTGGTAAAAACAAACAACTTGTGATTTAATTTAGATTAAATATATTTGATAAATCAAATATATATTAATACCAAATATAAATCAATCAAATAAGGAGTGTAATTCAAAGGAGATCATCCATCCCCATGGAATGGAGTGGACGGCCACCTATTCCACAAAGGAATGGGGTGCCGCCACCTCCTTCCAAGTGGGGAGGGCAATCTCATGGATTTCCATGAGATTGCATATCTCCTTGATTTTCTCTCCATTATTTATCCTACAACTTTTATTGAGATTTTGTTCATAAAAAATAATTCACAATTATATTTGAGAATATTGCAATCTTGCCATGGAAAAATTGTGAATCATATTCACAACCCAAAACATATAATTTACATTGTCAATTAATTACACAATGTGTATCCAAAAGACATAATAATTATACACATAATAATTAATCAACACATATAAATTATAATTAGCTCTCTCTAATATATTATAAATCATATTTATAATATATCATGAATAATTGGATATTTCTATCCATATTATTCTTATCCACATTAATTAAATCACATTTAATTATAATGGATAATTTCTTCATACATCAAGATGATTAAATCACATTTAATCATGTTTTCTTCATTGCTTAGATCTTATAGAATTATTCTTGAACCCTTCAAGAATAATGCAATCTATCCGCAGATACTTGGAGATAAGGACATGGCGATTGTATTGTTCCACGTATAGTGACTTGGATGTTGAGATCATATCTCAAATCCAGATCCCATGGACCTCCCACTGATGCTTGATCAAATCAAGACCGTAAACCTAATCTTCTCATTGCATCTGAATCTCATTCAGATCAATGTCCAGTTCATGGACTAAGATTAGTCACTTCTCTAGTGAGAGGAGTCACTAAAATCCAAACCTGTTTCATCACTCCCTCGGAATGGAAGCGTCATGGTTATATAATCGTATATGATCAAATCACCCTCAGGTATTCCTTATTCCTGCACATCCTGCATACTGGAAGACTTATGATCATTCTGAAGATAAAGATCGCTTTTGCACTGTCATCTTCAGGGTTAGATCATTTAAGTTTCTCAATCTTGGTCATTGGGATTTGGTATAGATCATATGCTTTCACAAGGCATATATCTTACCTTCAAATTCATGTCATGCTTTGGCCATGCATGGAATTTGTTCAGTCCCAATACCTCATGAGTGAGCTCATGTCTCTCGGTTCATAAGTGAACTTGTATGATCCCTTTGAGAGATCGTATCACTCATACGTCCTTACATGCACACCAGCTCGCCGGTATATAGACCTTGGTTAGGTCATCAACCTATTGGTCTGCCAAATGTACGTACTCAGACATATAGCAACACATCTGTCTCTGGTCAGAGGATGCATGCCTATGTTGTGACAGTATTCAACGTAGATCTTTGGTTATCTCGATCTCGTCAAGTCAACCCATTGACTCAACTAACTTGACACCTCTGAATCACTATTCCCATGCAGAGGACCTGCATCAAGAGGTCAGTCAGATATCAGCCATATGAGATAGGATTGCCATCTCCTACTCAGGCTGGAGATCTTTACTTAATAATCATTTGATGATGCTTGATGAGTCCTCCATCTAACTCCTTAGATATTCATCCAAGCATCAGCCTCTATGATTCATCCAATGAATCAACAACTGTATGATCATCAAGTTGGCCATGGTACATAACCCTTATTGTACAGAGGGACCCTATAGTGCATTCATTCATTAATCTCAGAAAAGGGAGTGAAAAATAATCAATAACTTTTATTGATAATTTATTCATTACAATAACATTTATTGTGGAAATGGTTCGCTGGGGCTCACATTGCTAACACCTTCTCCCGCTTGGAACCTCCGCATTCGTCTCTCGGCCAAAGCCCTCCCCCCCAAAGCCCCACCTTCAGCGCTCGGCTACCCCCTCCTGACCACCGCATGGAACCTCCACCTTCCGCACATATTGCTGCAGATTCCAGTCACGTTGGGCCAAAGCCCCGACAGCTTCCGCTCACGCTAGGCAGAGCCTCCACCGCCTACAAGTCCCCCTGGGTTCTTTTTTTAGTTTTCATTTATTTTTAACCATTGGATTGTATGTTAGGTTAGATTAACTCGATGTTTGGTTAGGATTAACGGTTGAAACTAACATAAGGTTATGGATGTGAGACGGAGTAATATTTAGGGTTTCTCATGTAATTCGTGACTATCTTGAGTATCTGGAGTAATTATGGAATTACTCAGGGTTATGGGTGTAAATATCCTTTTAATATATAATCAAAATTTTTATTCTATACTGGAGCCAATTCACGTGGAATCCACACAACGGTTTCCATCTACATAATTTTATAACTGAAAACGATATGAATTAATTTGTGACCATCTACATAGTTTTATAACTTAAAACGATATGAATTAATTTGTGAATTGTAATTAACAAATAAGTTTGAATGGATTAAAATGCAAATGGACCCGATGAGAAGACTGGTTTAACTATGAGATAGAGATCAGGAAAGAAAACTAAAAAAATTCACTAGAGAAGAGGGGTAATACTTGGAAGCTTGGTTTTTAAAAATCGGACCGGAACTTGGATCGACCAATTTTCGATTTGCCTGATGGGGTCGGATCATTGGTTCAAATAGATATACCTGCGATGATATCATTCCTATCAACTCAGAAAAAATTAGATCATGGATCAATTAAATAAGTTTTCTGAATTGAACAAAAATCTGATTATATATGTATGTGTGAGTATTGTGTATATATATAATAACGGTCCAGAATTCTAATCATTAACATGTTACAAATCATAACAAACGTACACATTATAAAATGTAAATATTTTGTATATGGAGTTGATGGGGCGGCCCCCTAGGGGCAGCCAACATGGATGCCCCGCCCCATTTTTGTGCAAAATTTTTTATTTTTTTTGAAAAATATCGTCATGTATATTCATCTCTATATCCCTCCTATATGCCATTCGAATTTCGTCAGAAACAGAGACTCCTACGGCCTCCATCCAGACAGAGACGATTTAAAAAATCCTGTGACCGTTAAAAAAATGACGTATGGATGGAGGCCGATGAGTCTCTGTTTCTGACGAAATTCGAATGACATATAGGAGGGATATAGAGATGAATATACATGGTGATATTTTTCCAAAAAAATAAAAAAAATTGTGAAAAATGTGGTGGGGCAACCATGTTGGCTACCCCTAGGGGGCAGCCCCATTTTCCCCTTTGTGTATATATATATATATATATATAGGGATTGGGGAGCCTACACCCATGTGTAGGTAACTTTCCTACACCCACCTCTTGTTCCCTAATTTTTTGATTTTTTTTTGAAATGGATTTTTGGGAGATTTACTTAGAATATTAAATGAAATATGTGTTTCAAATTTCATGTAAAACAGACATTCCTAACAGCTTCATCGGAAGGGGTCGATTTCAACAAATCTCATACCGTCAAAATTTGACGGTCATGATGGATAAGTTAGAAGTCTCGAAATAAGTTGAAATTTGAATGACGATATGGTAATATAATGTGATCTAAATTCCCCAAGGAATTATCTCGAAAAAATAAAAAATTTTGAGGGAACAAGAGGTGGGTGTAGGAAAGTTACCTACACATGGGTGTAGGCTCCCTTTTCCCATATATATATATATATACCCAACGATTACAACATATCATAGAGGATGGAGTACAATAAAGATCCACTGCACAAAACGAGTGAAGCACATAAGTCCAATGAACCGTGCAATGTGGAAGAATATATATATATATATATATATGTTAACGCATACAGTAGTAGTAGTTGTTGGAAACGCGAGCCCACGGCGAGCCATTATGCAATAAATGTTATTGCAATTCACTCCTTAATCTGAAATGAAGAATACATAATTTGCATAATAGGTCCCTTAGTACAATTAGAATTATGTACCAAGGCCATCTTGATAATCATACAGCTGTTGATTCAACTATTGAATCATAGAGGCTGGTGCTTGGATGAATATCTAAAGCGTTAGATTGAGGACTCATCAAGCACCGTCAGATGATTGTTAAGAGATGATCTCCAGTCTGAGTAGGAGATGGCAATCCTTATCTCTGAAGGCTGATATCTGACCGACCTCTTGATGCAGGTCCTCTGCATAGGAATAGAGATTCGGAGGTGTCAGATTAGTTAGGTCAAAGAGTTAACTTAACGAGATCGAGATAACCAAAGTTCTATATCGTATGCTGTCATGATATAGGCACGCATCCTCTGACCGGAGACAGATGTGTTGCTATATGTCTAAGTATGTACATTTAGCAGACCAATAGGTTGATGACCTAATCAAGGTCTATACACCGGCGCGCTGGTGTGCATATAAGGGCATATGAGTAATACGATCTCTCAAAGGGATCATACAGGTTCAGTTACTGAACCGGAAGACATGAGCTCACTCATGAGATATTGGGAAGAATCAAATTCCGTGTGCACGGTCGTCTCGCTTTGGAAGCTTGACTGAATTTGTAGGTTTGATATATACTTTTGGAAAGTATCTGATCAAGACCTAGGTATGATATATGCTTTTGGAAAGTATATGATCGATACCGGCTCCCAATGATCGAATGAGAAACTTACTGATAAAACCATGAAGTAGACAGTATAAAGTTGATCCAATACTTCGGGTTTAGTCTGAGTCTTCCAGTATGCAGGATGTACAGGTATTGGGAATACCTGAGGGTGATGTGATCATAAACGATTGTATAACCATGACGCTTCCATTCCTAGGGAGTGATGAAACGGGTCTGGATTTTAGTGACTCCTCTCATTAGAGAAGTGATCTGATCTTGGTCCAAGTGTTGGACATTGATCTGAATGTGATTCAGATACAATGAGAAGATTAGATTTACGGTCTTGATTTAATCAAGCATCTATGGGAGGCCCGCGATCTGGATTTGAGATACGATCTAAATATCCATGTCACTATACGTGGAACAATACAATCGCCCTGTCTTTATCTCCAAGTATCTGCGGAGAAAGCGCATTATCCTTGAAGGAGTTCATGGATAATTCTATTGTTGATTTATGTATCCGAGCATTGAGAAAATGGATAATTGAATGTGATTTAATTATCATGAGTAATATGAATTTGATTCATATTATAAAGAGAGTTATCTGAGATAATTAAATGTGATTTGATTATCAAAGATGTGAATAATGTGAATGTGATTCATATTATTTGAGAACAAGAGAATAAAGATCCAAGATGATTAAATGTGTTTTAATTATCATGGATATGAATAATGTGGATAGCAATATCCATATTAGTCATATATATTATAAATGTGATTTATAATATATAAGAGAGAGCTATTTGTGATTTACATTTGTTAATTAAATGTTAATGTGAATTGGATTCACATTGGACATTGAATTGAAAATGTAATTTACATTTTGTTTTGGGTTGTGAATATGATTCACAAATTTCCAATGGCATGAAGCAATGTTCACAAAATAAATTGGATTTATTTTTGTGAAATAATTTGCAACAAATGTTGTTGCAAATATTGGAGAGAATCATGAGATAATGTAATCTCATGTAATAGGAAAAAGGAAGCTCCCTTCCTAATGAGGAGAGGGGACGGCCACAATTCCATAAGGAATGTGGTCGTCGTCCACCCTCCTTATGGAAGGAGGCTTGCCTCCTTTCCTATCTCTCCAATGGAGATTGATTTGATATAAATCAAATTATATTTAATATATATTTGATTTTTATTAAATTAATTGTTGTTGTGTTTTTAGCAACAAATCATGACCATTGAAAGAAACACAAATTAATGTGGACCATTGGATTTGTGTTGACACATGGATTGAGATCCATGGATCCCAAAACCCTATAAAAGGAGAGGCACCCCATTGCTCTTCTTTACACATAAGTGAGACAACAAGTCTCTCTCTCTCTCTCTCTCTTTCTTTCTCTTTCTCTCCCTCTCATGGCCGTCCACCATGGATGCCCTAGAGAGGCTCTCCATCGCCGCGGCACCGTCGTTATGCTGCCCGATGTTTTGCTCGTGGAACTCCGTCTACTTTGGCATGCCTTGCTCGTGAAGAAGATGTCGGATCTCGTGTGTCGAGATCAGGAGATCCGTCGCTTGGATTATCAACATGGATTGCGAGAAGCACGCGGTTCATCCCCACGCTCGCAAGCGTCTCCTCCGACGGATCGGACTTGAGACAGGAGGTCTCTTCGTTTAGAGACTTGATCGCAACCACGCTTCAAGAGGTAAACCTAATACTTGGTTGTGGTTTAGACGAAACGATCCAAGAAGTGGTCTTGGATCATGTGGTTTCATCACATGAAAAATTTTTTAATTTCCGCTGCATAGAACAACTAGTGCGACTAGTCGTTCTTCGTCGTATTCGATGCGACGATCACGCTTCCGTGATGCGCTTGAGGATCTAACCATATCCTTCAGTAGTATCTGTACCTTTTCTCTATTTTATTTTCTTCATAGTATGCTTTATGTAATTTACCCATAGGCTACTCTCCTATATAAGAGAGCCTAGGAATCATGGAATAAAAAAGCTATTCATTTTTCCCAACATGGTATCAGAGCGACGGTCCTAGACCGGAGTTCTCGAAACCCTAACCCTAACCCCACCCGCCGGCCTCTACCTCTCCTTCTCTCTCGAGCGGCGCCGCCTCTAAGCCGCCTCTCCTCCTGCGCGTGTAGCTGCTCCAGCGCCTCCTTCTACGCGTGCTGCTGCTCCCGCGTCTCCTCCTGTGCGTGTAGCACACCTCCAGCGCGCCACGTTCTCCTAATGTGCAACGCGCGTGCGCCTGCGCGCATTGGACCCTCCAGCGCGTGCGTAGGTGCGCATCACATAGCGCCTATGCACAGTCTCCGGTGCGCGACCCTGTGCACAGTCGCCTGCGCGTGACCGTGGGCCTCCTGTGCGTGATCATCTGTGCGCCCGCCTAGTGCATCTCCAGTGCACGCATCTTCTTCGTGTGCATCTTCCTGATTCTTGCGCACGTAAAGACCGTAGCATGCACATCTTCATGGGGATAGTTGCTTGAGGTCTACACATGCAACTAATCCCGTCTATGTCTTTGTAGACGAAGCTCATCTTCTTTCAGTCGCTCCAGTCTTCCATCTCCAGTATGTCAGAAAGCAAGGCTGATATCCCATCTATTGGCACCTTTCGTGGTCCAGCGCCCATTGTCAAGATGGACGGTACAAACTATGAACTGTGGGCAATGCAATTCATGAGTATGATGAAGTCAACAGGTAAGAAGCACATTCTTACCGAACCTGAGCCTGCAGAGAAGACTGGAGTCCATGCCTCATGGGAGGCCGATGATGCATATGCCAAGGTTTGGCTATCTGGTACATTGGCTATTGAGATTGCCAATGACATCCTACATCAACCCACAGCCAAGGATATGTGGGATATTCTGGCGGCAACATACTCTCAGGCGAAGAACGAGACAAAGATTCTGCAACTTCAACATGACATATTCACAATAAATCAGAATGGTCGCCCTTTACATTCTCTCTATACATCATTGAGAGGGATGTTCGAGAAGCTTTATAGCTTCATGCCCCTTACTGCCATGCCAGAACAGCAGAAGACGTACAGGAATGCGACAATGGTGGGTGTGTTCCTGGCTGCGCTCGATCCAGAGTATGAGGCGGCACGATCACATATATTGGCTGACTCAACTATTCCTCCCATGGAGGAAGCCTTTCATAGATTGAGTCGGATCACAGTTCCTTCCACAGCCGCGAGTCAGAATTCATCAGCTATGGCGGCTAGCAGAGGTCGCGGATTTCATCATCAGGGACACAGATTTTATATAGTATTTGTGGATGATTTCTCTAGAGTGTCATGGGTATTTCTGATGAAAAATAAATCTGAAGCAGGAAATATCATTATTTATTTCTGAATGAAATACAAAATGTTTTCTCCACATCTATGAAATTTGTGAGAAGTGATAATGCTTTAGAGTTGTGCACCAATATTCTTGCCAATTACTACTCCTCAAGAGGGATTATTCATACATCTCAACAGAATGGGATTGCTGAAAGAAAACACCGTCACCTTCTTGATGTCACAAGATCTCTCCTTATACAGAGTCATGTTCCCTACTCCTACTGGGGTGATGCAGTTCTCACTGCATGTTACCTAATCAACCGTATGCCTTCGTCTATCTTGAATGAACAGATCCCGTTTTCACTTATTCATCCTGACAAGGATCTGTTCACCCTTACTCCTCGTATGTTTGGGTCGGTTGCTTTTGTCCATCAGTTGTCGCCTGGTACTGACAAGCTCCCTCCTAGGGATGTCAAGTGTGTCTTTGTTGGGTACTCCAGAACTCAAAAGGGGTACAAGTGTTTTGATCCTCTGCGTCGGCGGTATATGATCAGTGCAGATGTTACATTTTTTGAATCTGTTATGTATTTTTCAGCATCAGGAGACAAACAGCTACCATCACCACCTCCTGATGCCATATACATGACACCACCACCTCAGAAGCCATCACCACCACCACCACCACCGCAGCCTATCTCACTGTTCCCGTTCCATTATACCCGCAGACTTCCTCCAGCTCATGGTCATGACTCGTCCACTAGCTCGCCTATGGTATGTAATGAAAATATTAATGTTGATGGATCTGACGACATTTCTGAGTAGGATGTGGTGCAGGAGTCAGATGAGCCTACAGCTGATTTGGATATTCCCATTGCTTTACGGAAGTCGACGAGGAGCTGTGCCAAATATCCATTATCAGCTTCTGTATCTTTTGAGCGGCTATTTGGAGATTTCAGGTCGTTTGTTATGGCACTTTCAGCTATAGATATTCCATGAAATTATCATGAGGCTCTGCAGGATAGTAGATGGCGGCTAGCAATGGAAGAAGAAATGGCGGCACTTCAGTCCAGAGGAACTTGGAGTTTGGTTTCTATACCTCCAGATGTGAACCCAGTGAGCTGCAAGTGGGTGTTCACAGTGAAGCAAAATGCAGAAGGCTCTATTGACAGGTACAAGGTGCGTCTGGTTGCACGTGGATTCACACAGACATACGGGGTGGATTATCTTGACACATTCTCGCCTGTGGCACGTCATTCCACTCTACGGATCTTGTTGTCAGTTGCAGTTGCTCGAGACTGGCCGCTTCATCAGTTGGACGTGAAGAATGCATTCCTATATGGAGATTTGCAGGAAGAGGTTTATATGCAACAACCACCTGGGTTTGCTGTTGTGGGGGAGTGTTCCAAGGTATGCAGGTTGCATAAGGCTATCTATGGCCTTAAGCAGAGCCCCATAGCATGGTTTCAGAAGCTCTCAGATCTCTTCGAGAAACAAGGATACAAACGCTCCAATGCTGATCATTCCTTGTTTGTACAGAAGACCGCGAGAGGTATCATTGTCATTATGGTTTATGTTGATGACATCTTGATTACATGAGATGATGAGCAGGGCATAAGGCAGGCAAAAGAAATGCTGGGTAATGAATTTGTCACTAAGGATCTTGGGGTCCTTTGATATTTTCCGGGGCTTGAATTTGCTAGAAATTCATATGGGCTAGTAATGTCACAAAGGAAATATGTTACAGATCTGTTGAGTGGGTGTCGACCTGCTACGACACCAATGGATCCCAGCATGAAGCTTTATGAAGATAACACAGAGGAGGTGGACAGGAGAAGATACAGAGAACTGGTAGGCAAATTGTTGTATGTCACGATCACTAGACCAGATATATTATTTGTAGTGAGTCGTGTGAGCCAGTTCATGGAGAAACCACGCCAGGTGCATATGGATGCAATACATATGATTCTTAGATATCTCTAATCTTCTCCAGGTGCAGGTCCAGCATTCCATGAGCGGACTGATAATCGCAAATTATCGAGGATCTAAATATGTCGCTGTAGCGACCCACAATAAAATGTAATTAATCAACAATGAACCCACAATCAAGTATCAAACAATGAAAAATAAGTGTGGAGTCAAATTTATTTTTAACTCTGCACAAATGATGTATAGTGACAAGTATGCAGAGAGTTCGAACACAGGGAGCAAGCAGGGTAGTTCAAAAATTGTGCACAAGTGAATGTGTGTGATGTCTACACTAAGCAAGCAATCAAATGAAATTTTTGTGGGTTTTTAATTTTTTAATTGTTTTGTTTTTAATTTTCAATTTTGTATTTTGATTTTTAATTTTCTGATTTTTATAATTTTATATTTTATATTGTTTTTCTTTTCAATATTGGAATTTACAAACAATGTAATACAAGACAAGATGAAATATTTATAAAAATGTGCAAAAATATCCAAAAATTCAGAAATAAATTGTTTTTGATATTTTTATAATTTTTTACTGTTTTTGTGATTTTTGGAGATTTTCAAGGTGTTTTTGGTATTTTTAAATACTGAAATAAAGCAAAACAGTGGAAAATGTGCTGGCTGTGAATGAAATGGCAGTTAAAAATAACAAACAGCAATCAAAATTTTTCACACTATTTTTCAACTAAAGATAATGATAAATAGAACGAACAGGAACAGAGTTTGTGATTTTTGGATTTTTCTTTGATTTTATAGATTTTTTTGAAGTTTTAGAGTGTTTTTAAATTTTTAGTGTTTTTCTTTTGAGATTTTTAGTGATTTTTGGACTGACACTAGAAAATGGTAAAACACACAAAATATAATGTTTTTGGAATTTTTCAAAACGTTTTTATAATTTTTATGGGTTTTCTAATGCGAACAGTGAAATAAATGCATGTTTTTGATTTTTAATAAATGTGAAAATGCAATAAAAATGCAATGTGAAAATATGGCGTGCAAGTACAAGTTACCAGGAGCTTAAACTATTTTTGTGGAATTTTTGGACTTAAAGTGATATTTTAAATAATTACAACAAACATCCAAACATTAAACAGTCCTGGCAGGGATATAAACGCAATTTTCAAAACATCCAGGGGCCTACATGCAAATTTCCACAAAAGTTTGAACTGAATATTCAATTTATAGCACCACAATCCAATTACAAAACCTGCCTGGGTATCCTAACAATTTTCCCACCAGGGCGCGTGACTTGCACGCGCCTGACGGGGACTAAAATGTAATAATCCAAAACCCTGGGGGCTTACTTGCAAAATATCCAAAAAATGTAACACATGATGTCACAGTTTTGGTACTAAAACAAAATACAACAAAGACCGAGGGTCCCAGTGCAAAATGCCCACCCCTCACATGTACTAGTCACGTGAGGTGACGTGGCGAAGGACCTGGATGCAAATATTGGAAGTTCGGGGGTCTTTGTGCAAATAACCCAAAGTTTTTATGCTACAGATGAAAGTTTAAATACTAAATACTAAATACAAAAGGCGTGAGGGTGTAGATGCAAAATACCCTCGACGCACGATCCAAAGGCGATGAAGGAGCCACTTAGACACGTGGCGCTTGATGAACGGCCGATGACGCTTCGCGGATGAGCGGCGACGATCAGATCTCCAGCGATGATCAACGGTCGAAGCTGGTGGAGATCCAACGGTAGCTGCTCGATCTGGGACTCCACCCTTGATCGGACGGTGGCGAAGGCGGCTGGAAGATCGCGGCGGAGCTCCGACTGGGCGAGGTTCCTCGAGCTCCTCCGTCCGACTCCGGTGGCTTCTGGGGTTCAAAATTGGGCGGGAGCCTCGTCTGGTCCTCCTCTGTCTCCTGGTGGCGTCAAAAAGCCACGGCGGTGGCCGTGGTGCTCGCTGGTGGCTGGCGGAGCTGGAGAGCTTCGAGCTCCGGCGAGCTTCAAAACTCGCCTCCAGGTGTCTTCACTGCTGCTTGGACCTGCAGAAATGGTCAAAGAGTCCAGGGCAAATTGCCTGGACCCTTGGATGCACTCGGGGATGCTCGGATCGAGATGGAGATGCACGACCGGAGGTGCGCTCCGGCCAAGGTGCTTGATTTGGCGATTGGGTCGATTAAACTTCAAATCTTATTGGGGTTTTCGAAGCTAAGGTTAACAGGAATAAAATGGGCTGAATAAAAGAGCGGAGCGAGCCCTCAATGGCCGGGGCCAGAGGGAAGAAGGGTACCTCGACCGGCGACTTTGCGGGAGGTAGTGGAAGCACCTCCGACCTTGGGAGCCTTGGCTGAAGAGCCCACGACGGAGCTGTCACCTCCAGGTAGCTCTGGAGCACGAAAGAGGCGCGAGGGGTGGACCGAAGGGTGTTCCAACTTGGGCTCGAAGGTGGCGGGTTGTTTAAGTAGAAGATGGTGGCGTCTCCTTCAAGCGAGATCCACGCGCACATCATGAGGATTTTGCGTGATCTGAAGATGCGTCGTGGGAGAGGGATGATCAGGGAAGAAGTTCCAAGAAGGATTCGAGGCGAGAAAATGGAAGGATCGGGCGCCAAAATTTCTTGAAAATGGGGGAAAATCAGGGCGTCAGAAGTGGCAGGCCTTGGTCAGGGAGTTGACCGAGGTCAACTCTAGACCGCACCTGGTTGGTCCACGTGGACCAACCAGGAAAAAGATTGAAAAAATGTTTTATTAATTCGTTTAAAAATAGAAAAAGGATGAATTAATTTTTGAGTAAAGAATAAAAAATGTTTGAAATTTTATGTAGTATTTTATTATGATTTTTAATTTATTTTCTGAAGTATATTTTTACAAGTTACTTTTATACCCCTATATAGGTATATTATCTACATATTTGAGTATTTTATTTTTATTTTTGTATTCTTAACTTCTTTATTTTTGTTTATTCTTTTCTAAAATCATAAAATACTTTTATATACACATATATATTTTTATTTTATTTTTCTGATATATTTTGTATAATTAATAAATTATAAACAGGTATGTATAGTCATGTACATAGGTATTGTATCCATGTCTTGTGTATATAAGTGTTTTTATTTTGAATTTTATTTACATTTTTATTCTGATTTTAATATTCACAGTTATTATAAGTAATTTACAAAATTATAGAAGTATAAAAATGTATAAATAATGAATAAAGAATAAATTGAATATTTTATTCATTACAGGTATACAATAGGGGTCCAAAACTCAACTTTCAAACCGTAGCTCCGCCAAATGCGAAACCACAACCATTAAATAGATTATTTTATTCTATATACAATTAAAGTGAGTACACTGCATTTGGAGTTGTCAGTTGTGAGATACGGGTCTGGGAAGTTGGGATCTTGGATTCTTTATTCAGACCATAACTTTTTATCTGTACATTATTTTTCTGTGAAATCAATTTTGTATTTTTCTTTATAAAATTATCTACAATTTTCATGTACAAAATTTCTTTATTTGATGTACAGAAAGTGGTACCAAAAATAGGTCCCAAAATGAATAAAGAATGAATACAAGGTATAGGTATTTTATCTGTACTTTGGCCCTTATCTCCCCCTACTTTATTCCTTGTCGACCTATTCATCAAGATGCCTAGGTCTCGGGGGTTTTGGGTCATAAAATATTTACAATATTTTATTCTTTTTCTTTTCTTTATTTATTCGATAATTTTGGCCTTAATTACAGTATTTTATACACTAAATAGATGCATATGCATGAATGATAAGATGATGATTTTAATGCTATTTTCAAGCATTTGCTAGGGTTTTTGGTGCCAAAATGATAGAATAAAGATGTGAAATGTGGATTCATCATCCCCCTATACTTTACCTTTGCTAGTCCCTAGCAAACACTTATGCAATAAGTGCAAAAAAGAAAAGAAAGAAAAGGAAAAGAAGAAAATTAGATTAAGTTTAATTATCGAACTTGTCTTCGCAGAATCAAAGTTTGGAGCTTAAGTCGGACCTTTGGGATTTTAGTGCGGTCGGAACCTTAATGAGAACCAAGTTTGAAATCCAACAGTCCTTGAGAATCCCAAAACTCTGTCCAAGTCTCCTCAAATAGCCAGGTCAGAAATACTTCAACTCATACGCAAACTCTTACGACCATGAGTCTGACTCGTACAGTGTGAGTGATATGTAGCTCCCCACCTTAGAAGTAACAAAGAAACAACCTCCCCCAACCTGGTAACTCTAATGCCTCGGTCTAGCAACTCTTTCCTCGAGAAGCGGGGTATTCCCTTCTAAGTTCAAGTGCAACCGGCTCAAGAAGAGGGGGAAGAAGTATAGACTTTTGGAAGCTCAGCCAGTGTAGCCAAGTCTCCCGCTGCAAGCTTCATGAGATGTAACATGGATACCATAAGCTTTTGCTTTATTGGACTATATATACTCCGGTGGGGTTATTAAATTTTCAATCCGACCCACCATTTTTTTGGAGTTTTTTAAGTGCATCTGTACAACATATCTACATGGTGCAGCATATATACAAGAAATTTTCCTCTTGAGCCAGTAGACTATCCCTCTTTTGAAGCTTTATTGCAACCCACAGCTTCTGTCTTTAGCCTTCATCACCACTAGACCAAGTTGAGGTGCACTTCCTTCACTAGAAGAAGAAGAGAGGTTCCGCCTAGAAGTACTACCCTCATATGCTACCCCAAGCCAAAGAAAACTGCCTCCTCACCACCTCATCCGTGGAGAGCTATGTGAAAGGTGCAGGTGTCCAAGTTAGGTCATTATCAACAAGAGTCGTGCGTGTGCTCCGAAATACTCTACTTTGGCAGTCAAGAATCCATTGAACCAAGTCCCGTGATCCTCAAAGAATTAAGTCAACTAGACCTGAAGTACCTCAAACCCAGTTCCTATAAGGTTCCTGTTATTAGGTAGATTTTAAGGTCCAATCAAGCTCCAATCTCCGGATTTTACTTAGACTTGTTCAATTATCAAACTCAATCCGAAAAATGCTCATGCTATGCAAGAAATATTTTTGTGATGCAATTTTCAAGGATTTTGAACTTTTTATGGATTTTTGAAAAGATGATGCATGTGTATGCAGATGCATTTTTTTGTATATATATATATTTTTTCAAAAAGATTTTTCAAATGTTTTTGGATTTTAGTTTTGCAAATGTTTTTGGGATTTTTGAAAACAAAACGTTTTGGCTGAAAGTCAGGTGAAAAATATGTACACGGGAGTGCTTCTTATATCTACAAGAAGTGGATTTTAAGAATTTACAAGGGTAAGTGGTCAGTTTTATACATATATATAGTGGATTTTTAGTTTGATGTATGTATTCCTCAAACTTATTTGACACAAGTTTTTCACATGATTTTTGAAAACTATAGTCCAAAATAGTTTTTACAAACATTTTACAAACATGTACACACATTTGAAAATCATTTTGCAAAGGTTTTCAAAACAGTATAGATAAATTTTTCAACATATTTTTGCAACCATTTTTCAAACAATTTGCAAATCATTTTTCAAATATTTTTATTTCACACAAAGAAAATAAATTTTACAAACCATACATTTTTTACAAAGGTTGAAAACATGTACAAAGTGTTTTTCAAAAGGTTTTTCAACGAGACTGTCAAACTATTTTTCAACGCACCTGATTTATTAATCAGTATATACAAAAAGAGTTTGAGGAACAAAACACCTTTTTATTAAGATTTTTAATGAATTCTGATAAATGATTAGCCATATTATTACGAAAATACGAAAGTACGAGTTATGGCTAAAGTATATACGTAATATATACGACCCCCTATACTTAGCTTGAGCTATGTCCTCATAGATCGGAGAGAAAAGAGAAGACATAACTCGTACTAAGGATAGTCAAGTCTTAAAGAATAAATACAGAATAAATGAATCAATGAATGAGAAGTTGACCGTCCCCCCTATACTTAGGATCAAATAATCCTAAGTATAGCAGACTGTACACAACATGGAGGGTCAAGGGTGGGGATGAACAGATCGTACTCAGATTGTCTCCCCCTATACTTAGGGTAAAATATCCCTAAGTATAGGCAAGAAGAGGAGACAATGGAGAGGATTGAAAAAGAATAGAATCAACTCGGGGTGCACACCCCTCTATACTTAGGACAAAGTACGTCCTAAGTATGGAAGATTGTTTAAAAAGGCGGCACCTTTTTGATAGATGAAGAAGATAGGAAAGGAAAAGAAGAAAAGAAGAAAATAGATCAACTCATGAGAGAGTGATATGAACAGATGAACTGTACAACGGAAGATAGAAGTGATCACTATTTATGAGATGCAGATGATATGAGTCAAAGGACACATCTTATACCAAAAGAATGGGGGCAACGTCACTGGTTGGCGGGTCATGATCTAGATATAACTTCAGGCGTTGACCATTGACGCGGAAGGTAGAGGAAGATGACGGTTCGGATATGTCGATGCTGCCATTGTCATGTACCTTCCTGACCACGTACGGGCCTTTCCACTTGCTCTGCAACTTTCCTGGGAATAATTTCAGCCTGGAATCAAACAACCATACTCTCTGATCTGGCTCAAACTGTTTATGGCTGATATGCGAATCGTGCCATGTCTTCACTTTTTCTTTGTACTGTAGGCTGTTGGAAAAGGCTGTATCTCTCAGTTCTTCTAGTGCTGCCAATTCTGCTCTTCTCTGTTCTCCTATACTCTCGGGATCTAAAAGCAACTCAGTGACTGCCCAAAAAGATTTGTGCTTGATCTCCACTGGCAGATGGCATGGCTTGCCATAGACGAGACGAAATGGAGATGTCCCTAATGGATTCTTGAAAGAAGTCCGATAAACCCACAAGACCGAGTCCAAAAGCTGTGACCAATCCTTTCGGTCTGGGCGGACAACTTTCTGCAAGATAGTCTTTATCTCCTGATTCGATACTTCGGCAAGACCATTAGTCTGAGGGTGATATGGAGTGGCAACGCGATGATCAATGCTGAACTCGTCTGCAAGGGCCCTAACCTTATCATTGATAAAATGAGACCCCCCGTCTGAAATCAAGACTCTAGGAACCCCGAACCGTGAAATGATATTTTTCCTCAAGAATTTGCACACGGTTTTCGCATCTGCGGCTCGGGCGGGGATGGCCTCAACCCATCGGCTGACATAATCTACAGCAAGCAAAATATGCTCGAATCCCTGACTCTTAGGAAATGGGCCCATGAAATCAATCCCCCATGCATCAAAAACCTCACAGAAGTGAATGGGTTGCATGGGCATCATGTCTTTCTGTCCGCAGGTTCCCATTTTCTGACAGTCAGTACATCTCTTCACAAACTCATCAGAATCCTTGAAGAGAGTAGGCCACCATAGGCCCGATTGAAGCACCTTCTGTGCTGTCCTTTTTCCTGAATGGTGTCCTCCTGCCTCAAGCTTGTGTCAGTATGTGAGGACGCTCTGCTGCTCTTCTTGAGGAATGCACCTCCTCCAAATACTATCCCCTCCTTCATGATAAAGGACGGGATCCTCCCAATGGTAAAACTTGGCCTTTGCTAGGAAGGTCTCAAGTTTTTGCCTGGGCCAACCCTGAGGGACTGTCTTGGCAACAAGATAGTTTACAAAGTCAGCATACCACAGGAGTGAGGTGACAGCCAAGATCGCCTCATCTGGAAACGTCTCAGTGATAGGTGCGCTGGGCTCAAATTCCTCAAGATTCTCCAATCTGGAGAGATGATCCGCCACCACATTCTTGACTCCAGGCTTATCCTTAATCTCAATATCAAATTCCTGGAGTAGAAGGATCCATCTGGTAAGACGTGCTTTGGCATCCTTCTTAGCCATTAAGTACCGGATGGCGGTGTGATCAGTGTAGATTGTCACTCTAGATCCGAGAATATATGATCGGTACTTATCAAGAGCAAAGACTACGGCCAGCATCTCTTTCTCAGTCACAGTGTAATTCCGCTGAGCGGCATCCAAGGTCCGGCTGGCGTAGTGAATAGCAAAGGGTAATCCATCCCTCCTCTGTCCAAGCACAGCCCCAACGGCAAAATCTGAAGCATCCGTCATGATCTCGAATGGGAGAGACCAGTCGGGTGGCTGAAGGATAGGAGCTGAAACAACCATTTCTTTGAGAGTCTCAAACGACTCAAGACACTTATCATTGACAATAAACTCGGTGTCTTTCGTCAGCAAGTCAGTGAGCGGTCGGGCAATACGACTGAAGTCCTGAATGAACCGTCGGTAGAAACCGACATGCCCCAGAAAAGACCGCAACTGACGCAAGTTAGACGGTGGATTGAGTTTTCTGATGATATCCACCTTAGCCGGATCGACATCCATGCCCCTGCTGGAGACGATATGACCAAGGACCGTCCCCTGAGTCACCATACAGTGGCTCTTCTCCCAAGATAAAACAAGGTTGACCTCTATGCAGCGCTGAAGCACACGGTCTAGGCAGTCAAGACAAGCATCGAACCCGTCGCCGTAGACCGAGAAGTCATCCATGAAGACCTCTAAACAGTCACCCACCATGTCCGAGAAGATGGACAACATGCACCTCTGGAATGTCGCCGGAGCGTTACATAGACCAAAGGGCATCCGTCTGAAAGCATACGTCCCAAACGGACAGGTGAATGTCGTTTTCTCCTGATCTTCGGGCGCAATGGCCACCTGATTGTATCCAGAGTACCCATCAAGAAAACAATAATGACTCTTCCCGGCTAGCCGCTCGATAATCTGATCAATGAAGGGTAATGGGAAGTGATCCTTCTTGGTGGCCTCATTCAATCGTCTGTAGTCCACACAGACCCTCCAAGAAGTTGGTACTCTGGCCGCAATTTCCTCTCCAGACTCGTTGACAACTGTAGTGATACCCGTCTTCTTGGGTACCACATGTAGTGGACTAACCCATTTAGAGTCGGAGATGGGGTAGATAAAATCGGCGCTCCACCACTTGGAAATTTCTTTCATGACTACGTCTCGAAGATTCGGGTTCAGCCGTCGTTGGAACTCACGCGACGGCCTAGCGTTATCCTCAAGATAAATGTGGTGAGAGCACAGAGCCGGACTAATCCCCTGGAGATCAGCGATACTCCAACCTATCGCCTTGCGGTTTCTTTCAAGAACCTCCATCAGACGAGATTCTTGTTCTCCAGTCAAACCTGCTGAGATAATGACTGGGTGCATATCTGGCTCACCCGCAAGGAATCTGTACTTCAACGACTGCGGCAGAGGCTTCAGTTCTGGACAACTGGGAGGTGGCAGATCTGGCTTCTGATATGTCTGTGTGTAGGCGACCAGGTATGCATGGGAGAACTCTCGCTCTGCATGAATCTCTGACGAAAGGCGGCCCACTGAATCATCAATAAACTGTACTGGCTCGCACTCTGTCATGGGTTTTGGCTCAGAAGGAATCAGACAAGGTACATAATCATCAAAATCATCCCAATCAATGTCTGAATCCGAGGGATCAGAAGAAGATGAGCAAGAATGAAAATCATCAGCACCACTCGTCACAACACTGTCAGCCTCTTGTGTATCCTCATCCAGGGATATGCTCTCCCGGCTCTCGATTGCCATAAGCTTGAGATATAGTGAATCTGTAGGCAAGGCGAGGGTCGGTGCTACGGGATCTTTCCAGTTGGATTCATCATCAGTCATCTCAAAATCACAAACCTGGTGGATGTGTACCTCCTCCTTTGTCATCTGCTCGGCTTCGCTGGATTGCTCTGAGCATGCCAACTCTCTGGCTCTGGTCTGGTCGATCGTATCTATTTGTATGCTTTCGCCCTCTACGCGAAAACATACCGTCCCACTGTCATGGTCGGATACCGCCTTGGCAGTGGCCAAGAATGGGCGTCCAAGTATGATGGGGGCATCGGTTACCGACTCAGGGATCTCCATGTCCAATACAATAAAGTCCACGGGGAATTTCAGGCCCTGAATGGTAACGACCACGTCCTTCAACAACCCCTTCGGCCTCTTAATCGACCTGTCAGCAAACTAAAGGACTGTTCTGCTTCGAAGAAGAGGGCCAAACTCGAATTGCTTGAGTAAGGCTGCCGGAAGGAGGTTGATTGAAGACCCGCTGTCTAATAGAGTACGATCGAACCGCTGCTCCTGGATCTCGCATCTGACATAGGAAGCTCCTGTATCGGGTCGCTTGGCTGGCAATGTGTTCTGAATGGCGCAGCAAGTGTCATGAGTGAGCATGTGGACTTGATCTCTGTACCTCTTCTTCCTTCGGACAGTAGTTGTCTCTTTCAAGTTCTTTTTGAAGAAGGGGATATGCTCAAATGCTTCTCGTAGAGTCAGCTGAATGTGAAATCTATCAATCATTTGGTTGCCGAACTCTACCTGCTGATCTTTTTTATGATTTTCTTTTTTATTCCCCTTCGCACGGCGGAGCGCCTCAGGGAAGGGGATGGTAGGGGCCTCCTCAGATGGAGGACTAGGACTTGGTCCCTGTGCCTGTGAAGAAGGAGAATCCATGCAGCAATCATCATTCACCACATATGGATCCGCAATTCGAACAGAAACCTTTCCTTTATTCATATTTTTGTTCTTTTTGGTGTTACCACAGTCCATGGATACAAAAGGTGGTAACATCACAGAGGGAGGCTCAACAAAAGTAGAAGTGGTGGCCTGAGCACTACCACCAGTCTTCGCAGCATCAGTACCGCGCTCTGGTTCATCATCCAAAATGGTGGTATCAGCACCACCGTCTGCAACTGGTATCACGGCAGCATCAGCACCGTCGTCCTGGACTCCATCATGGGTGGCATCAGCACCACCGTCAACATCATCATGAGCGGCATCAGCACCGCTCCTCTGCTCCTCTGGCACTCCTGATCCTGCTTCCTGTTGTCGCTCAGAAGAGACGCCGCCGGCTGGCATCCTACCGCTCCTAGTAGTGACAAAATCAGCATCATGATAGGAATAAGACATGTCACTGAAATAATCACTAGGAGGGGTATCCTCTGTAAACTCTACCTGCTCAGACTTTCTTTTCAGATTGTTCGGGTTGGGTTCTATCTGAGCGGGTATGGCGGTCTTCCCTTTTATAATCTCCCTCATCTCCTGACGAAATTCATCCATTTCTTGCCTGAAAGATGCTCGCTGTTCGGAGAGCAAGCGGGCA
The DNA here is from genome assembly GCA_037367405.1 of Ottelia alismoides. Lineage (NCBI taxonomy): Eukaryota > Viridiplantae > Streptophyta > Magnoliopsida > Alismatales > Hydrocharitaceae > Ottelia > Ottelia alismoides. The sequence goes on from JAZKJV010008603.1 coordinate 637,957, forward strand.
AGATCATCGAGAGCTGGGTTCTCAAAAGCGGGACCCTGAGAACCGGATGGTTGTCCCTGCTGGAAATGGGGCTGCTGCTGATATTGGTGGTACGGATAGTACTGGGTTGGCTGGGAATACGATTGCTGAGGCTGCTGTCGCAGCCTCCACTGCTGTCCCTGATAGGCGGGACGAGGGCCACTCTGATATTGCTGCTGTTGGGCATACTGGGGCTGCTGCTGTTGCTGTTGCTGGCTGTTCTGATGTCCTTGGGCAGGATTCTGCTGTTGGGATGAGGAGCCACCGTTGCCCCAACAGAATCCGGGATGATCACGACGAATCCCGGGCTGCGGGTACCGGTCATACCAAATCCCATTGACTTCCATCAATGGATCCTGCTCGAAGGAGGGTAGAGGAAGAACTGCCAGTGGCTGCTCCGGCTGATAAACCACCATATGAGTCTCCTGAGACGGCGGTCGCTCTGGATGGTACTGTAGCAATGGAACCGGCTCTGCCTGGATATGGTTCACCTGGCGGTATGAGGTAGAGGTCTGGTTGGTATTGCTACTGTTGGGGTCAGCCCGTGACCTGGGAGGCTGTTGGGAATGAGTTTGTGCCTCCTGGATGCACAGAATTTGAGTCTTCAGGTCACTCATAGTTTTGGTGAGAAGGTCCATCTGAGCAAGACCTTGATTCTGCTTCTTCTCGAGGATCTCCATGCGGTCCATCTTTTCACTAATAATGCCCATGTCGGCTGCGGCTGATTCAGCTTGGGCTGCGGCAGCTGACACTGTGTTGGGACCGGCATCGATGCGGGCGATCCTCTGGAATGATCCCGCTCCTTGCGGGGGCTTCTGCTGTGTGTAGACTCGGGCCTGGGTCATCACAGTAGAGTTTTCTGCCATGCCTTCGTAGATGGCCCAGACGTCGTCTTCTACCTTGGAGAAATAAGATCCACCGCAAGAGGCGTTCACTAGCCCCTGCAGCTCCGGTGTCAGCCCACAGAAGAAACTCTGCCCGAGATTGGGCTTGGAAATGTCATGATGTGGACACCGGTCTATGAGCTCTCTGAATCGATCCCAGGCTTCATGGAATTGTTCATTCGGGATCATGACGAAGTTACTGATCATGGCTCTCGCTGCGTTGGTCCGGCCGAGAGGGTAGTATTTCTTCAGGTATGCGGTCCGGAGCTCTGCCCATGTGTCGACGAATCGCCCCAGATGTTTGAGCCAGTATGCGGCTCTGTCAACCAAAGAGAATGGGAAGGCGATCATCTTTATGGTGTCCTCGGTCATCAACCGATCATGAATAGTGCTGCAAATCATCTCAAATTCTTGGAGGTGGAGGTGCGGCTCTTCGGTCGGCAACCCATGGAACTTGGGTAGAAGCTGGATTGTGTGGGGCCGAAGCTCGAAATCTCTGTGAATAGGTGGGAGTCGGATCCAACGATGAGTGAGGGATGCAGCTGGGTTGTGCAATTCCCTCATGATGGTCGGTGGTGGCCTCTCAGCGTCTGGATCGCCTCCTCCTGCATCAGGTCCTCCTCCTCCTCCACCGCCACCGCCCCCAGGTCGGTTCTCTCTCATCTGTGCTATCTCTCTCATCAGATCACCCATGAATGTACCCTGGTCACGAATCTGCCTCTGCATAGTTTCCAGGGACGCTAACAAGGAATTATTGATGGATGTCTGATCAAATAGGAACGGAGGGTGCTCATGATCATCTTCATGCTCGCCTCTGTCTGCCATGTCTGGATTCTCTGAAAAAGCAAAAGAGGCCATCTCAGGTGCTATCGAATGAGCTGGACTCTGTGATGCACTGTACTCTGAAACGATTGGACTGAGAGAAGGAGAATGGGAAGGGTGGTCGAGGGGGAACAGGGTGGATGTGAACTCAGGCTCGGAGAGCGGACTCTCCGAGGTATTCCTAGAAGAATGAGGGGGAGTGCTGGATAGCGGTGCCGATAGGGTCGGCCTAAGAGATCTCCGTCCCATCATCTTGATCTAGAGAAAGGCGGATGAGATCTGGAATGCAAACAGGATGATAAATCAAAACCCCAACTTCACCTACACAACTCTTGAGCTGATGACCGTGAGAGTTCGGTCTGTTATCTTGTCAATTTTTATTAGGTGATCAGTCAATATATCAGAGCGTTAGAGCGAGCTGTTGGGTATCCTACTTTCCTAGCCGACTGTCCCAATCCACGTCAGATCTTTCCCAGCCAGTATGAATTGCGGACCGTAACCCGGTTGCTCCCGCTAATTCAATCTGTTAAGGACATCGCGGTCCGCTTTACCGGTTACCGGAGAGATCCTCACTGGAGAACGACTAACCACGACCAGTAGTCAACCAAAATTTCAGATGTGGCTCTATCCTAGTGTCGAGTCACTCTCTCGCAGCAGATAAATCAAACAAGGCGGGGACTACTCTCCCAAAACAAAATTTTTGGTGGGATGAGTTTTAAGGTCAAGTTTGCATTAGCAGTCCCAATTTTTATTTTTCACTTTTTATGTATTTTTCTGAGCAAACATCGTCTAACAATTTTTCCAATTTCCTTGTTATTAAAAAGTCCAATAAAACTGGGGGAGGAAAGCGGAAAAGCCGATGCGCGGTCAAAATCTATGATGCATGCAGGGATAGAAATGCGTACCTTGTCGCCAGCACTCTACATGCAAAGTGATCCGCGCATAATTTAAAGACAATAATTTAAACTACCTATATGCATGCACGATGAAATCGTCCTAAGATGAGCAACTTCTATTAACGTGAAGAACAAGTAGCTATGACAAAGAAAAGAGTCCGGAGTCCGGTCTAGGCTCACCCCTCCTCTTCTCGACACATCGAGTTCAGGAGTAGCGCTTAACAGGGTGGGCTCGCGGCACGTGGCCTCTAGTCCACGTCAAATAGCTTTTTCAAATGAATTTTTAGCCAAGTCCAATTACGTTCTATAGGTGCAGGCAAGATATTAGGGATTGGGCCTTAGCTTCTTAGTTCGTCACAGTCAACAAAAATTCCTATGTCTAGGGGCTAAATCCTCGTGAAACAAATAGAAATGAAGGTGAGAAAACCGCAAAAAACACAAAACCGCGGTGAGCCCCTGAGTGAACAAACACCCGGAAATTAGGTCCGAATGTCCAAGAGTCCAAGTACCTGTATTATTACAAATTATCAAAGTCACTCTCACGAAAATAAAATGCAACTAATCCAAGCTCTCTCTCTCTCACTCCTCCTGCTCTCTCCTGCCGGCTTGACCTAAGAAGGCCGGCTCCGCTTCCCAAGGTTGCTTCGGTTCACCTAGGCGATCCGCCTTGCTCCGCGGTCCCTCGCAAGAAGACAAGAAATGGCGGTCAGAATAGCTCAATCAATAAATGTATCAAAAATGCAAGAGAGATAAGCTATGGTAAACACCAATCACAAGCAAACACAAATGTAAACTACTCGCTGTTGCTCCCCGGCAACGGCGCCATTTGATAATCGCAAATTATCGAGGATCTAAATATGTTGCTGTGGCGACCCACAATAAAATGTAATTAATCAACAATGAACCCACAATCAAGTATCAAACAATGAAAAACAAGTGTGGAGTCAAATTTATTTTTAACTCTGCACAAATGATGTATAGTGACAAGTATGCAGAGAGTTCGAACACAGGGAGCAAGCAGGGTAGTTCAAAAATTGTGCACAAGTGAATGTGTGTGATGTCTACACTAAGCAAGCAATCAAATGAAATTTTTGTGGGTTTTCAATTTTGTATTTTGATTTTTAATTTTCTGATTTTTATAATTTTATATTTTATATTGTTTTTCTTTTCAATATTTGAATTTACAAACAATGTAATACAAGACAAGATGAAATATTTATAAAAATGTGCAAAAATATCCAAAAATTCAGAAATAAATTGTTTTTGATATTTTTATAATTTTTTACTGTTTTTGTGATTTTTGGAGATTTTCAAGGTGTTTTTGGTATTTTTAAATACTGAAATAAAGCAAAACAGTGGAAAATGTGCTGGCTGTGAATGAAATGGCAGTTAAAAATAGCAAACATCAATCAAAATTTTTCACACTATTTTTCAACTAAAGATAATGATAAATAGAACGAACAGGAACAGAGTTTGTGATTTTTGGATTTTTCTTTGATTTTATAGATTTTTTGAAGTTTTAGAGTGTTTTTAAATTTTTAGTGTTTTTCTTTTGAGATTTTTAGTGATTTTTGGACTGACACTAGAAAATGGTAAAACACACAAAATATAATGTTTTTGGAATTTTTCAAAACGTTTTTATAATTTTTATGGGTTTTCTAATGCGAACAGTGAAATAAATGCATGTTTTTGATTTTTAATAAATGTGAAAATGCAATAAAAATGCAATGTGAAAATATGGCGTGCAAGTACAAGTTACCAGGAGCTTAAACTATTTTCGTGGAATTTTTGGACTTAAATGATATTTTAAATAATTACAACAAACATCCAAACATTAAACAGTCCTGGCAGGGATATAAACGCAATTTTCAAAACATCCAGGGGCCTACATGCAAATTTCCACAAAAGTTTGAACTGAATATTCAATTTATAACACCATAATCCAATTACAAAACCCGCCTGGGTATCCTAACAATTTTCCCACCAGGGCGCGTGACTTGCACGCGCCTGGCGAGGACTAAAATGTAATAATCCAAAACCCTGGGGGCTTACTTGCAAAATATCCAAAAAATGTAACACATGATGTCACAGTTTTGGTACTAAAACAAAATACAACAAAGACCGAGGGTCCCAGTGCAAAATGCCCACCCCTCACATGTACTGGTCACGTGAGGTGACGTGGCGAAGGAACTGGATGCAAATATTGGAAGTTCGGGGGTCTTTGTGCAAATAACCCAAAGTTTTTACGCTACAGACGAAAGTTTAAATACTAAATACTAAATACAAAAGGCGCGAGGGTGTAGATGCAAAATACCCTCGACGCGCGATCCAACGGCGATGAAGGAGCCACTTAGACACGTGGCGCTTGATGAACGGCCGATGACGCTTCGCGGATGAGCGGCGACGATCAGATCTCCAGAGATGATCAACGGTCGAAGCTGGTGGAGATCCAACGGTATCTGCTCGATCTGGGACTCCACCCTTGATCGGACGGTGGCGAAGGCGGCTGGAAGAACGCGACAGAGCTCCGACTGGGCGAGGTTCCTCGAGCTCCTCCGGCCGACTCCGGTGGCTTCTGGGGTTCAAAATTGGGTTGGTGCCTCCTCTGGTCCTCCTCTGTCTCCTGGTGGCGTCAAAAAGCCACGGCGGTGGCTGTGGTGCTCGCTGGTGGCTGGCGGAGCTGGAGAGCTTCGTTAGCTCCGGCGAGCTTCAAAACTCGCCTCCAGGTGTCTTCACTGCTGCTTGGACTTGCAGAAATGGTCAAAGAGTCCAGGGAAAACTGCCTGGACCCTTGGATGCACTCGGGGATGCTCGGATCGAGATGGAGATGCACGACCGGAGGTGCGCTCCGGCCAAGGTGCTTGATTTGGCGATTGGGTCGATTAAACTTCAAATCTTTTGGGGTTTTCGAAGCTAAGGTTAACAGGAATAAAATGGGCTGAATAAAAGAGCGGAGCGAGCCCTCAATGGTCGGGGCTAGAGGGAAGAAGGGTACCTCGACCGACGACTTTGCGGGAGGTAGTGGAAGCACCTCCGACCTCGGGAGCCTTGGCTGAAGAGCCCACGACGGAGCTGTCACCTCCAGGTAGCTCTGGAGCACGAAAGAGGCGCGAGGGGTGGACCGAAGGGTGTTCCAACTTGGGCTCGAAGGTGGCGGGTTGTTTAAGTAGAAGATGGTGGCGTCTCCTTCAAGCGAGATCCACGCGCGCATCATGAGGATTTTGCGTGATCTGAAGATGCGTCGTGGGAGACGGATGATCAGGGAAGAAGTTCCAAGAAGGATTCGAGGCGAGAAAATGGAAGGATCGGGCGCCAAAATTTCTTGAAAATGGGGGAAAATCAGGGCGTCAGAAGTGGCAGGCCTTGGTCAGGGAGTTGACCGAGGTCAACTCTAGACCGCACCTGGTTGGTCCACGTGGACCAACCAGGAAAAAGATTGAAAAAATGTTTTATTAATTCATTTAAAAATAGAAAAAGGCTGAATTAATTTTTGAGTAAAGAATAAAAAATGTTTGAAATTTTATGTAGTATTTTATTCTGATTTTTAATTTATTTTCTGAAGTATATTTTTACAAGTTACTTTTATACCCTTATATAGGTATATTATCTACATATTTGAGTATTTTATTTTTATTTTTGTATTCTTAACTTCTTTATTTTTGTTTATTCTTTTCTAAAATCATAAAATACTTTTATATACACATATATTTTTATTTTATTTTTCTGATATATTTTGTATAATTAATAAATTATAAACAGGTATGTATAGGCATGTACATAGGTATTGTATCTATGTCTTGTGTATATAAGTGTTTTTATTTTGAATTTTATTTACATTTTTATTCTGATTTTAATATTCACAGTTATTATAAGTAATTTTTACAAAATTATAGAAGTATAAAAATGAATAAATAATAAATTGAATATTTTTTTCATTACAGGTATACAATAGGGGTTCAAAACTCAACTTTCAAACCGTAGCTTCGCCAAATGCGAAACCACAACCATTAAATAGATTATTTTATTCTATATACAATTAAAGGTGAGTACACTGCATTTGGAGTTGTCAGTTCTGAGATACGGGTCTGGGAAGTTGGGATCTTGGATTCTTTATTCAGACCATAACTTTTTATCTGTACATTATTTTTCTGTGAAATCAATTTTGTATTTTTCTTTATAAAATTATCTACAATTTTCATGTACAAAATTTCTTTATTTGATGTACAGAAAGTGGAACCAAAAATAGGTCCCAAAATTAATAAAGAATGAATACAAGGTATAGGTATTTTATCTGTACTTTGGCCCTTATCTCCCCCTACTTTATTCCTTGTCGACCTATTCATCAATATGCCTAGGTCTCGGGGGTTTTGGGTCATAAAATATTTACAATATTTTATTCTTTTTCTTTTCTTTATTTATTCGATAATTTTGGCCTTAATTACAGTATTTTATACACTAAATAGATGCATATGCATGAATGATAAGATGATGATTTTAATGCTATTTTCAAGCATTTGCTAGGGTTTTTGGTGCCAAAATGATAGAATAAAGATGATGAAATGTGGATTCATCACGGACCAAGCACATTGAGGTGGACTGTCATTTCATACGTGATATGATTCAGAAAGGATTCATTGCTACATCTCATGTTACCTCAGAGAATCAGACTGCGGACATATTCACCAAAGCATTGCTACGAGGCCCATTTCAGAAGTGTGCTTCCAAGCTGAGCATGATTGATATCTATGCTCCATCTTGAGGGGGAGTGTTAACGCATACAGTAGTAGTAGTATCTGTACCTTTTCTCTATTTTATTTTCTTCATAGTATGCTTTTTGTAATTTACCCATAGGCTACTCTCCTATATAAGAGAGCCTAGGAATCATGGAATAAAAAAGCTATTCATTTTTCCCAACAATATATATATATATATATATATATATATATATGGGACCTTTCAAATGAGGTGGGGGCTTTTATGAAATTGTAAAAGCCACTGCGAATTTAGTAAAACTCTGTAGCAGTTTCGTAAAATATAAACTGCGTAAAAAAATGAATTTTGTAAAATATAGCATCTAAATTCAAATCAATATTTCCATCCATTATAATAATATTTTCATAATTTTACTTCACTATACATGTTGTGTTAATATTTATTATTATATGTATGAAACAAGAAATTGTAAAATATATTAGAAAGATGCCTAAATTGATGGTGGCTCACCATATATATGGTGAGACCCCGTCTCATTTGAAGTTTCTCCTACACACACAGCCTACGTGGCTGTCCCACCCCATTTTGGGGCAATTTTTTTTATTTTTTTTGAAAAATATCATCATGTATATTCATCCCTATATCCCTCCTATATGCCATTCGAATTTCGTCAGAAACAGAAACTCCTACGGCCTCCATCCAGACAGAGTCGATTTAAAAAATCCTGCGACCATTAAAAAAATGACGTCGTCTGGATGGAGGCCGTAGGAGTCTCTGTTTCTGACAAAAATCGAATGACATATAGAAGGGATATAGGGATGAATATACATGGTGACATTTTTCCAAAAAATAAAAAAACATTTGCGAAAAATGGGGTGGTGGCTGCCCCTAGGGGGCTGCGCCATTTTTCCCATATTATATATATATATATATATATATATATATATATATATATAATATAGGGGTTTGATGGGGCTGTCCCGCCCCTTTTTTTGGCAAATTTTTTTATTTCTTTTGGAAAACCCTATCCCCGCGAGGCTTTGTCCACTATCTTCCCTCGGCATCCTCTTTTTCCATTATTTGACTATTCTCACCCGAAGTCGAAGGGGACAAAGTTGCTGAGACGCTAGGCGAAGGGGACAAAGTTGCTGAGACGCTAGGCGAAGGGGACAATGTAGCTGAGATGCTAGGCGAAGGGGAAACCCTATCCCAGCTTCATCAGTTGGACGTGAAGAATGCATTCCTATATGGAGATTTGCAGGAAGAGGTTTATATGCAACAACCACCTGGGTTTGCTGTTGTGGGGGAGTGTTCCAAGGTATGCATGTTGCATAAGGCTATCTACGGCCTTAAGCAGAGCCCCATAGCATGGTTTCAGAAGCTCTCAGATCACTTCGAGAAACAAGGATACAAACGCTCCAATGCTGATCATTCCTTGTTTGTACAGAAGACTGCGAGAGGTATCATTGTCATTATGGTTTATGTTGATGACATCTTGATTACATGAGATGATGAGCAGGGCATAAGGCATGCAAAAGAAATGCTGGGTAGTGAATTTGTCACTAAGGATCTTGGGGTCCTTAGATATTTTCTGGGGCTTGAATTTGCTAGAAATTCATATGGGCTAGTAATGTCACAAAGGAAATATGTTACAGATCTGTTGAGTGAAACAAGTATGCTTGGGTGTCGACCTGCTACGACACCAATGGATCCCAGCATGAAGCTTTATGAAGATAACACAGACGAGGTGGACAGGAGAAGATACAGAGAACTGATAGGCAAATTGTTGTATGTCACGATCACTAGACTAGATATATTATTTGCAGTGAGTCGTGTGAGCCAGTTCATGGAGAAACCACGCCAAATGCATATGGATGCAATACATATGATTCTTAGATATCTCAAATCTTCTCCAGGTGCAGGTCTGCTATTCAAGAAAGGAAAGGGGATCTCTATCTCAGCATGTGCAGATGCAGACTATGCAGGATGTCCCAAGGATAAGAAGTCCAGCTCAGGGTATGCCGTCTATGTTGGAGATGCCCTAGTCTCATGGAGAAGTAAGAAACAAACGGTGGTAGCTAGATCTAGTGCTGAATCCGAATATAGGGCTATGGCCCAGGCTACTACATAGATGATGTGGGTGAAAGCTGTGCTTACAGACTTATGCTTAGATGTACCACTTCCTATGAACTTGGAATGTGATAATCAAGCTGCCTGTTCATTGCAAACAACCCAGCATTCCATGAGCGGACCAAGCACATTGAGGTGGACTGTCATTTCATACGTGGTATGATTCATAAAGGATTCATTGCTACATCTCATGTTACCTCAGAGAATCAGACTGCGGACATATTCACCAAAGCATTGCTACGAGGCCCATTTCAGAAGTGTGCTTCCAAGCTGAGCATGATTGATATATGCTCCATCTTGAGGGGGAGTGTTAACGCATACAGTAGTAGTAGTATCTGTACCTTTTCTCTATTTTATTTTCTTCATAGTATGCTTTATGTAATTTACCCATAGGCTACTCTCCTATATAAGAGAGCCTAGGAATCATGGAATAAAAAAGCTATTCATTTTTCCCAACAATATATATATATATATATATATATATATATATATATATGGGACCTTTCAAATGAGGTGGGGGCTTTTCTGAAATTGTAAAAGCCACTGCGAATTTAGTAAAACTCTGTAGCAGTTTTGTAAAATATAAACTGCATATTGTAAAAAATGAATTTTGTAAAATATAGCATCTAAATTCAAATCAATATTTCCATCCATTATAATAATATTTTCATAATTTTATTTCACTATACATGTTGTGTTAATATTTATTATTATATGTATGAAACAAGAAATTGTAAAATGTATTAGAAAGATGCCTAAATTGATGGTGGCTCACCATATATATGGTGAGACCCCGTCTCATTTGAAGTTTCTCCTACACACACAGCCTACATGGCTGTCCCACCCCATTTTGGGGCAATTTTTTTTATTTTTTTTGAAAAATATCATCATGTATATTCATCCCTATATCCCTCCTATATGCCATTCGAATTTCGTCAGAAACAGAAACTCCTACGGCCTCCATCCAGACAGAGTCGATTTAAAAAATCCTGCGACCATTAAAAAAATGACGCCGTCTGGATGGAGGCCGTAGGAGTCTCTGTTTCTGACAAAATTCGAATGAGATATAGAAGGGATATAGGGATGAATATACATGGTGACATTTTTCCAAAAATAAAAAAACATTTGCGAAAAATGGGGTGGTGGCTGCCCCTAGGGGGCTGCCCCATTTTCCCCATATTATATATATATATATATATATATATATATAATATAGGGGTTGATGTGGCTGCCCCGCCCACTTTTTTTTTGGCAATTTTTTTATTTCTTTTGGAAAACCCTATCCCTGCGAGGCTTTGTCCACTATCTTCCCTCGGCATCCTCTTTTTCCATTATTTGACTATTCTCACCCGAAGTCGAAGGGGACAAAGTTGCTGAGACGCTAGGCGAAGGGGACAAAGTTGCTGAGACGCTAGGCGAAGGGGACAAAGTAGCTGAGACGCTAGGCGAAGGGGACAAAGTAACTGAGACGCTAGGCGAAGGGGACTACGTAGCTGAGACGATAGGTGAAGGGGACTTTCTCAACTGAGCTCTGAAGTCAGAACTTGAAGAACTACAGGCAATAACTACTTAATAAGGGGTTCTTGCGACCTAGTCTTTCTCCCTGGGGAGAACCTGTCCTCTTCGTGAAGAAGAAAGACGGTAAACTGAGGCTCTGCATTGACATCATTCGAGGGGAATAGACTACTGAAGAATTGAACATGGAATTGATGTTCTAATTGAAGAAGTTCTTCAGAAAGTGCAAGTCAAAAGAAATCCATATATATATATATTGCTTGGCCGTCACTGGAAACTTGAGTAAGGAGTAGCTTTTTGTGGGGTTTTTCGGTCAAATAAAAAAGAATTCCTTCCTTTCTTTATTTGTTGTAACTACTTGAGCCGGATGAGAAGAAATCCTCACGTCCGATTTGAAAGGGGGGGATCCCATAGGAAACTATCCCGATTTCTCTTTTGCTAGGCCCATAACTAAAAAACCTACTTTCAGAAACCCTCCTAGGCGCCTCACTACTCTCTTCCCACTGAGCCCACAGAGAGCAAATGTAGGACTGGTGCCAATTGTTCATCATGGAAGAAAGGACTCAGGGCTACAGGGGAGTTGATGAAGAGGTCAAAGCAGTATAGGCACCGATTGCAACCGCGCATGACTTTGGATTTCGTCAAAAGGCCCCATCTCGAAAAGTTGTCGCTGGTCTTGAGGCTTGCTTTAGGGTATACTATCAGTGAAAGTGAACCTCAGGCCCGCACCGTGGGAAAACTAGTGTGAGGAGGGTGGGGTTAGAAAAGGGCATGTAGCGGGGAGATGGAGTGAGAGAGAGAGGCGGACCTATCCCTCTGACCTGAGGTGCCTGCCTTGGCCACCTGCCTGGTTGGTGGGGTGGGTCCTCCGTTGTGGGTAAACAGGAAACCCGACTCTACGAACCCGAGAAAAGTCTGCACAGCTGTAGTAGGGGCGTGAAGACCGGAGCTTTTTGTAGTGCTAGCAGGAATGCAAGTGAATGAATCCGGGAGCAAAGCCAGCGGCCTTTCTTGGGCTATCTTCTTTCTCCTCGGCCCACAGAGACAAAATGCTTGCTTGAGGACAGTGTTCTCCACCCTCTGTTTCTTGGAGCAGACGATAGGGGATTAGTCGTTAAGTAGAGGAAAGTGGGGCGAGTGTGGTTTTCACGTCACGAGATGGTCCCAGAAGTGAGAAAGAAGAGGATGTTGACTTCCTTATAATGAGGCAGGCGTGAAGTCTCTCTTGGGTGCAAAGTCTAAATGAAAATCCTGCTTGATGATTGTAAAACCCTGTATTTTCGTTTTCCAAAAATCTGGAGTATTTTTGACATCCAAAAAATTCAAATAATCATGTCTGTTCGTAGATTTCATCGAGATCTTTCCAACGAGCCCAAGAGCATCAAATTCTGACATTCGTAGCCCAAGATATCAATGTTTTATGTTGGATGATCGAGATCCATATATGGATCCGAACCGGATCCGAAACTTGATCAATTTACACCTCTCTTTCTATAAATATGCTATGATAGGTTGCCCTCTCCAAAGCCCTAGCCACCACCATCCTCCCCTCTCATTGGAGCACCACCATCTTGGTCAGTGTAGTCATCGGAGGGCCACCGTTGACGTCGGAGAAGGAGCTCCGATCGAAGATCCGCGATCACCATCACGTAGGAAAGCTCAAGGTCACCGTGGTGCACGCCTCCGCACTGCGATCGAGCGACGGAAATACTATTCCGTGTGAGAGGAGATCCCAAGGGAACATCCTCGGAGGTAACGAAAAATACCTCCTCTTGCTGTTGGGTTCCACATACTTTATTCCCGTATATTTGAACATGCTTAGAGCCATGGTTTTCTCTTGATGGGATTCATATACTAGCAACGGTGTTATATCTTTCTCTTGTTGTTGGTTTCATACGACTTTTGTACCCATATGTAGAACATGTTTAGAACCTTAGTCATTCTTATGGTGTGCTTCATATACTAGTAATGATACCCAATCCTTCTTGTTGTGGGTTCATATGATTCTGATGACCATTCGAATTATCTCATGTTTGTGATGTTCGTGTGTTTTGTAATATAAGAAATTATTGGCTTGCGATTTTTCCTTGACGTTGGTATATCAAACCTGTTCTGTCTAAGTGATTTTCTCCTATGCAAATCATTCACGACAAGAATTGATGCAGTATTATGATCGTGGTTTATGTTAGAATGTTTTGGGGTACGACTGTAGATGCATATTTTTCTTGGTGTCAAGGTATAAGAAATCGACATTTCCTAATATATTTGACAAGACATCCAATGCCATGACGTAGTTTGGGTTACATTCTACTACTTGTCAATACCACCTTGTGGTAAATATTAAACTTAAGTTAATATATGAGATATTCTCAAATGAGGTTCTTTCCAAGTTACGGGTAAAGCACCACCACATGATAGTATAAATATTAAGTATCCAATGTCTTGCTATAATAAAGATTTTACAATAACACAATTGAAAACATCCCATCATGGAGGATTACGTTAGTGCATGAGAATTGTAACAGACCAAAAAAAATCAAATGCTTTTATGATTCTTTGGGCGTGTGTCCATTAATTTTTGGTGTAATGGTGCTGAGATGTTAGTATATTAAAAGCCGTTATGGAAAATGGGTTATTTAACCTATAAGCAATAAATTATATTAACGTTAAAAACTCTTGTTAACTCTGGTTTAGAATATTAAATTTCACGTTGGATTTTCTCCTGCATACAAATGGTTCTCTGATAATCTAATCACATCCTCAAAGAAGAATGATAAAGTTTTATAGTAAATATCATGGATCGTACCTCCATAATTCTATTTAATATTTGTTTGTATATGCAGTGTGCTCTAATATTCCATCCATGAATAATCACCTATATACATCTATTGGCTCCTGGTAAGTCAAAGGCTATATTATGTAGCTTAATCATACCACCTAAGTTAGGTTTTGTTGTTCTTTGCAATAGCATGCAATTGAAATTTTTATTTGAGTTATGTATCAAATCTCGCTACCCATGCACGCCTATCACTTATATTTAAGAATTTATAAGGGTGGAAATCATAATTAACCTTTCGTAGTAATCATCGAGTGTAAAAATGACAAACTCTCTCTTATAAATATTGATATTTAGTTTTTTTAAAAAAATCTAAGGAGGGCAGATTTTACGAGGATTGGGTAGATGGAGTTAAGCATCTTAAGGGATTGAGCATGTACCCTTGGGCCCCGGGTAGATGCCTTGAAGGTCGCGACCCCAACGGACGAGTTGGGTGACGCGTTGCACCTAGCAGCCCGGTAGCATTCGAAGTCGCTCGACGGAGTAGGCATGTGGTGCGGTTGGCATTCTTGGTTTCGCACTTATACACAGTATTAGGACTCAGACTAGAATTAAGTGTGGCCACATCAAATTCTATTTCGAGTAATATTATTGTGAGAGGTGTTCCGGGATATGGTTTGAAGTTGGAGAATCTGAGGTTGAAATACTTGGAGGTTTATCCAAGATGACAAACAAGTTCCCGCGTAGCGGAGGCCTGCGAGTCGCGTACTTGCGTGTGCTAAAATAATACGAGAAAGGATAAATAATTTATGATCGGATGCCAGAAATTGTATATCATTGTGGACTCTAACCAACTTGTCAAAATATCAATGATCATTATGGTAGAACTTAAACGATTATTTTTTTTAAATCAATGTGATCGAATGCGATTTTAAATGATTTGACGTTCTTTCTGAACTGTTTCAATACATGCATATTCCATTAAATAAAATTGGGTATACATTCTTTTCTTACCTCTACTTTAGTCGTTATAATATTTGTCTCGTTACTGGGCAATTGCTCATAACGTTACCCTCATGTGAACCCAACAGGTGTACCTGAGCAACAACCGCCACAGCAGCGCTCTTTTGAAGAGATCAGACTTCTCTTCGTCATATTCGCATCAGGCAGGGTGCGTCCTGCTTAGAGTAATTTATTTACTTTCGCTTTATTTATGTTATTCTGAGAGACTTTGTAGTGAGATATGTGGATAATTTTTCTACAAAGTTTGAGATTTTCTGATGTATCTCATATCATGGACATGGACTTGATGAGTATTGATCAGAATCGATGTTGCATTTTTATTCCATTTCATATTATTCTCATGTTGTTATTTATATTTCAAATGTTAATCTAATGTGCATAAGATGGTTTGCTGAGTATCATAGATCATGGGCGTATTTGGACCGTAGGTCCGACGCTCCCGTCTCGTCGGTTTCGGTAGCCGGAGGGGCGGGGCGTCACAATGATGCCCCATATTCATGCTCTGATCCTCAATCTCTTATCGACATGTATATTCATCCCTATATCCCTCCTATATGCCATTCGAATTTCGTCAGAAACAGAGACTCCTACGGCCTCCAACCAGACAGAGTCGATTTAAAAAATCTTGCGACCGTTAAAAAATGACATATGGATGGAGGTCGTTGGAGTCTCTGTTTCTGACTAAATTCGAATGACATATATGAGGGATATAGGGATGAATATACATGGTTTTATTTTTCAAAAAAAAATAAAAGAAATTGCCAAAAAATGAGGTGAGAGCAGCCATGTTGGCTACCCCTAAGGGGCAGCCCCATTTTCCCCATATATATATATATATATATATATATGAGGTAAATGAGGCTGCCCTCAGGGAGTAGCCAACTTGGCTACTCCCACCCCTCTTTTTCCCGCATTTTTTTATTTTTTTGGAAAATAAAAATTTGTGTATTCATCATTATATTCCTCTCACATTATACTAAAATTTCGTCAGAAACAGAGACTCCTACGGCCTCCATCCAAACATGGTCGATTTAAAAAATCCTGCGACCGTTAAAAAAATGACGTCTGGATGGAGGGCTTAGGAGTCTCTGTTTTTGACGAAATTTTAATAGAATGTGGGAGGGATATAATACTGAATATGCAAATTTTTATTTTCCAAAAAAATAAAAAAATGAGGGGAAAATAGGGGTGGGAGTAGCCAAGTTGGCTACTCCCTGGGGGCAGCCCCATTTTACCCTATATATATATATGAAATATTTCAAATGAGGTGCACCTTTCCTGGATGCATGGAAAGCCACGTCAATTTAAGTATTTATTCTATTTATTTTACACATTCTAACTCCATAAATTTAATATTAAATATTAATACAATATGTATATCATGAAAAATTTATGAAAATATTACTATATTTGACATTAAAAGTTTGTTACAATATGGATGATATATTTTACATAACTGTATAATCATCAGTATTTTACAATATGTACTTTAAATTTACAAAATTGTTACGTAATTTACAAATTTGCTAGTGGCTTTCTGAATTTCAGGAAAGACCCACCTCATTAGAATGGCCTCCTCTCTCTCTCTCTCTCTCTCTATATATATATATATATATATATATATATATATAGTTAAATGGGGTTACACCCTGGGAGTAGCAAACTTGGCTACTACTGCCCTTATTTTTCCCTAATTTTTTTATTTATTTGGAAAATAAAAATTTGTAAATTCATCATTATATCCCTCTAACATTCTATTAAAATTTCGTCAGAAACATAGACTCCTACGGCCTCCATCCAAACATGGTCGATTTAAAAAATCCTGCGACCGTTAAAAAATGACGTCTAGATGGAGGGCCTAGGAGTCTCTGTTTCTGGCGAAATTTTAATAGAATGTTAGAGGGATATAGTGATGAATATACAAATTTTTATTTTCCAAAGAAATAAAAAAATGAGAGAAAAATAGGAGTGGGAGTAGCCAAGTTGGCTACTCCGAGGGGGCAGCCCCATTTTACCCATATATATATATATATATAGGGTAAAATGTGTATGCCCCCTAGGGGGAGCTAACTTAGCTCCCCCCGCCCCTTTTTCACATTTTTTTTATTTTTTTTGAAATCTAAAATCGTGTAAATTTATTATTAAATCCCTATATTATGTCATTCAAATTTCATGCGAAACAGAGACTCCTACGACCTCCATCCAAACGGAGTCGATTTAAAAAATCCTTTTACCGTTAAAAAATGACTGTCTGGATGGAGGCCGTAGGAGTCTCTGTTTCACACGAAATTTTAATGACATAATATAGCGTTATAGCGATGAATATTCATGAAAAAATTTTCAAAAAAAATTAAAAACATGGAGAAAATGGGGCGGGGGTAGCTAAGTTAGTTACCCCCTGAGGGCAGCCCCATTTTACCCATATATATATATATATGGGTAAAATGTGTATGCCCCTAGGGGGAGCTAACTTTGCTCCCCCCGCCATTTTTTCACAAATTTTTTTAATTTTTTTTTGAAATCTAAAACCGTGTAAATTCATTATTAAATACCTATATTATGTCATTCAAATTTCATGCGAAACAGAGACTCATACGACCTCCATCCAAACGGTGTCGATTTAAAAAATCTTGTTACCGTTAAAAAAATGACTGTCTGGATGGAGGCCGTAGGAGTCTCTGTTTGACACAAAATTTTTATAACATAATATAGGAATATAGTGCTGAATATTCACGGAAAAAATTTCCAAAAAAATAAAAAAAATTGAAGAAAATAGGGTGTGGGGAGCTAAGTTAGCTCCCCCTAGGGGGCAGCCCCATTTTCCTCTATATATATAGAGATAGGAAAATGGGGCTGCCCCCTATAGGGAGCTAACTTAGCTCCCCCCCGCCCTATTTTCTTCAATTTTTTTATTGTTTTTTGAAAATTTTTTCCGTGAATATTCATCACTATATCTCTATATTATGTCATAAAAATTTCGTGTGAAACAGAGACTCCTACGGCCTCCATCCAGACAGTCATTTTTTTAACGGTAAAATGATTTTTTAAATCGACCCCGTTTGGATGGAGGTCGTAGGTGTCTCTGTTTCGCATGAAATTTGAATGACATAATATAGAGATTTAATAATGAATTTACACGGTTTTAGATTTCAAAAAAAAAAATAAAAAAATTTTGTGAAAAAGCGTGGGGGAGCTAAGTTAGCTCCCCCTAGGGGGCATACACATTTTACTCATATATATATATATATATCATACTTTCAAAATATACAAGTTTGCACTTGAACATCATACTAGGCATTGGCATCAACCTAAGAATGCAATGGATATATTCATATCCGATCCGCCACTGTATCCATTTTATACAGATGTTGTCATCCATATCCTTATCTGTTTTAAAAGAGATATGAATATAGATATCACTTTGATATCTTGCAAACATTTGTATCCATATATGTTTTCAAACATAAAATAATTTTAGATTTA
Organism: Ottelia alismoides; assembly: GCA_037367405.1. Taxonomy (NCBI): domain Eukaryota; kingdom Viridiplantae; phylum Streptophyta; class Magnoliopsida; order Alismatales; family Hydrocharitaceae; genus Ottelia; species Ottelia alismoides. Next base: position 656,217 of record JAZKJV010008603.1, read on the forward strand.
TTTTAAAAATATATAAATAGAACATAACTTTATACCTTCTTTCAACATAGTTGATGTAATTATTATGATATAAGCACATTTACTGTATTTATATCATGTGCATCCCATCTGATACATGTATATTTGAGCTAACTTATAGAGTATTTTTTATTAGTATTCGCATGCGATAAGTATCCGTTTTATATTCATATCTATTTTTTTAGAATTATCCATTTTTAAGAAGGGTAAAATGGGGCTGCCCCCAGGGAGTAGCCAACTTGGCTACTCCCACCCCTATTTTTCCCTCATTTTTTTATTTTTTTGGAAAATAAAAATTTGTATATTCATCATTATATCCCTCTCACATTCTATTAAAATTTCGTCAGAAACAGAGACTCCTAAGCCCTCCATCCAGACGTCATTTTTTAACGGTCGCATGATTTTTTAAATCGACCATGTTTGGATGGAGGCCATAGGAGTCTCTGTTTCTGACGAAATTTTAATAGAATGTGAGAGGGATATAATGATGAATATACAAATTTTTATTTTCCAAAAAAATAAAAAAATAAGGGAAAAATAGGGGTGGGAGTAGCCAAGTTGGCTACTCCCTGGGGGCAGCCCCATTTACCTCTTTTAAGAATATAGGAATATAGTTTTTGTATCCATTGATATCTGAATTCGTAATACATATTTAAAAATAGATATATAAGAACATGATAACACATGCACTTATCCGAATTCGTTCCCCTTTGCGTCACTACATCCACTACTATTTTCATTTCTTTAACCTAAGTTTTAAAATTCAAAGTAAAATCCATCAAGTCGGTTTAATCCCGCTCAGTCCGAATTTTTAAACACTAGCTTAAAACACATATGTTGTTGTACGTGTAGACAACCATGACCATGTCATCAATGGTCTGACAGTGTAAATGGATGTATGTGACCAGATCAACTTTGACCATCTAAGTGATGTATGGGAAGACACCATGATAAACTCATGTCATTTCATCAAAGTGAATAAAAAAGATGGAGAAACTCATTTGGATGCCTCTAGAACTCACCTTGATTGATGGAACCTCACAAAGTGCTATTTTGGTGAAGAAATATATGCATCCCATTAGAATTTCAGCTGGGTAAATATGGAAGCTAAATACAGGGCCGATGGCTAGAACGAGGAAGAAGAAGAAGATCGAATTTCGCCCAAATGTTGAATAAAAACTAATATTTATCTAGTAGTTGTGTCAAAGCATCGTTGCATCCGATCAAGCAAATAATGTCCCTTTTAAGCATGCAGATCAACAAAACAGATAATGCCAAGTTGGAACATAGTCCAAACACAAAATAGTTAAGCAATCACAATAGCCACAAGTAATCTACTGAGGAAATCCAAACTAGATAAAAACCTTATTAGAGTTTTCCTAACTCAGGATTTCAAACGATTGTTTCCACTTGTCCTTTCCTCTCAACCTTGACTAGAGTTTTATGATGACGGAATTGTTTTGAAGTGGGAAAAAGATACAAGTGTAAGGGTAGTGTTATCTAAGAACCCTTTGAAAACATCTTTTCTGTTTGAAAAACTCAAAATTATTTAGTTTCATTTCTTTCCCATACTTCTCCTCTTTTTTGACATTATGAAACATAGAATTTTATTATTTCAAAAATATTTTAAAAATAACTCAATAAATACGAAATAATATCTTGATAACAAACAGATATCTTTTCATTTTTATTATCATGTCCCTCCCATTTTTTCAATTTGCTTTAATTTTATATTTAAGGCCCCCTTAAGAAAAGAATGGTGAGATCATATCTAATGTTATGTATGAATTATCTAAATAGACATGTTAAGAAGTCACCTAGTATTCTCCGCCAAGGTGGACTTTTCCGATCGTTGTAACTTCTTTACAGCTGCATCCATCATCTTTCTTGCATATGGTGTTGTAGATATATGATCATTCCGTTACTCGCTCATCTTGGTCTTGTTGACCTTGGTGCTTATAAATGTATTATCTATTACCCTTTTTTGTCATTGGGCATTATCTTGCAATTTAGACATAGGATGCCAATTAAAAGAATTTATCGTCTTCTCAGATTTAGAGCTAGATGCAATAATAAAAGAAACTTTTCCATTTTAAAAAGAATTAAATTTAGATTTGAGCTCTTTAATCTCATTTTCTAAACAAGAAAAATCATTCTTGATTTTTAAAACATCCATCTTAAGAGTTTCATTTTCTTTCTGAAAATGTGTGAGTTAGATTACAAAGGGCATTCTCTTTAAGCAAATCTTCATTAATCTTATTTAATCTATTAATCTCTTTTCATCTTCTTATATCTATAAAAATATCTTGAGAAACTATGTCTTCTTCCACGTTGTTTGAATCAATGATGCCTAGATCATGCACTTTCATCATCACTATCACTTGAAGTCATCCCAAGTGGTTAGGTATGCCTTCTTCCATTTCTTTTCATATCTCTACTCCTTTTTGTACATGGTTGTTCTTCTTAATATGTCTTGGCTTCTTGTGTAGAGATACGAAGGCGAGTGAATCGCGGTCGAGCCGTCATTCGTGGGTAAACAGTGGAGCTAGGAAAAGTCGAGGGTTGTGTTAGAGGTACCAGTCAATTCAGATATACAACTAGATGCCCTCGGGCCGAGTAGTCAATCAGTGGTCAAAGGTTGGGCAAGCTACATGGGAAATCAGAAGTCACAAAACTCTCCGGTAACGGTTGGTGTAAAAGAGTCAGATTGCTTTCTTGCAGGCGTTGTCGCACCACCTTTCTTCCAGTAGCCATTTATTTGGTACCTCTCAAGGGGCGGGAACTGCTATTTTAACCCTTCTGGGGGGGGGGGGGTTCCAAGCTTTTAGTATACACATGCATCTTCTGTGATAAGCTAAAATGAGGGGAAGCAACGGGCACAGAAAATGACCATATATGAAGCATCAACTGACTAGTAAGCATTCCTCCTAAAGATTTCATTTCAATTGGAATTTGGTTATTCACGATGTACGATGATCCACGTTAAGCATCCATGGCTGAATGGTTAAAGCGCCCAACTTGCGAACGAATAATCATTGAGTCCTCCTCTTTCCGGACAACACATACAAAGAGACCCACCAATAGTCAAGGAGTAGGTCAAGTCCTTTCTAAGGTCTTGACGGCCTGAAACAATCTATCGAGATGGAAAAGAAGAAGCAAGCTTGCCTTTCCGGCGCTTCTCTCCGGTTCTAACAGTTCCGGGTCGCCAATTTTGAGCGGGTCGGTGAAAGAGGACAGGTGGTGGGAGACAAAGCAGAGCGAAGGGAGAACTCAACTTTCCCGTGAGGTCTGCCCAGCTCTTAAAAGTATCCTGGGCACTTTTAATTTTTTAAAAATATTAACAACAACAAAGCTTTTTCCCACATTAAGTAGAGTCAGTTACATGGATTTTTTTGTCTCCATCCAGATCTATTTCAGGCCAATCTCGGGCGTAAGGTATAAAAAACTAAGATTTCTTCGAATAGTCTCATTCCAACACTTCTTCGCCCTTCCTCGCCTTCTCTTAGTTGGTTCAACATCCTCATGCTAAATTCATATCACAACCATTCCTAGATCCTATGAGCAGTCTTGAGATGTGATAGTCAACCAACTCAGATCTGTGATCAAACTTAGACATAAGGAATTGCTTGCCTTTGAATTTTGTGCCATTTTTTTCTTCTCTGCAATGATGTAGCCTTCATCTTTATACTCTATGAATTTAAAAGGTTTCTTTACAATATAACACACACCGTAATCACCTAATTGCAATGATACCATCTAATTTGTCTTTTACAACGAGTAGTTGGTTCCATTGAAATATAGTAGCTGGATGGTAGAATTGTCATCGTTCATTAATTTATTGTTATAGGCCATTACACTTGGGTCGTGCTGGTACGCGGGGATCACAGATTGTCCTATGCTAATAATGTCTTTTTCTTGTAGTTGGACAACTGTTGATTAATAAAAAAAGAACCACAGACAAGAATCAAACAAAAAATATAAGATGTGATCCTATGTTTCTTTTATCGAGGCTAGCTCAATGGTCGACAATAGAAGGCAAAAATGTAAGATAGGAATTATTTCAGATAAATAATTTTTAGGTTTTCAAAGAGGGAATTTTTAGAATTTTTTATACCAAAGATGAAATGCAAATGATTCGGTTCCTTAAAAAAACCACTTAGACAATGAATTTTGATTTTAAAATAACTCCAAATAAGACAAATATTAATTTTCTTATAAACCTTATGCAATGTTGAAATGCATGTAGATTTTTAGGGTTTAATACGACAACAACAACAACAACAACAAAGCCTTTTCCTACAATTAAGTAGGGTCGGCTACATGGATTCTTCGCCTCCATTCAGATCTATCCTGGGCCAATCCCAGGCTAATATCCACAAAACTAAGATCCCTTTGTATGGTCTCTTTCCAACACTTCTTGGGCCGTCCTCGCCCTCTCTTAGCCGGCTCGACATCCAATCACTCGCATCTCCAAACAGGTGCATCAGTTGATCTTCTTTGCAAATGTCCAAAACATCTTAAGCGGTTTTCTCGCATCTTATCCTCGATCGGAGCTACACCAACTTTCTTTCTGATTGCATCATTCCGAATCCGATCTTTACGTGTGTGTCCACACATCCACCTTAGCATTTTCATTTCTGCTACATTCATTCTTTGCACATGTCTATGGTTCGCAGGCCAACATTCAGATCCATAAAGCATAGCAGGTCTCACGGCTGCTTTGTAGAACTTTCCTTTAATCTTTAAAGAAATTTTCTTATCACAGAGAATAACAGAGGCTCCTCTCTACTTTATCCAGCCTGCATTTATTCTACTAGTAACATCTCCATAAATTTCCCCATCATGTTGCAAAATAGATCCCAGATATCTAAAAGAATCTCTCTTCTGAATGTTATCGTCACCAATCTTTACCTCGATTCCTTCACCAATGCTTCCATCAAAGGTGCACTCCATATATTACATCTTAGCCCTACTTATACGAAATCCTTTAGTCTCCAACTCATGTCTCCAGACCTCAAGCTTCACATTTACTCCATCTCTAGTCTCGTCAATCAACACAATATCATCAGCAATAACATACACCAAGGTAGCTCATTCTGAATGTGATTGGTAAACTCGTCCATAATCAAAGTAAAAAGAAATGGACTCATAGCAGAACCTTGACGTAAACCAATGTTGATGTCAAAATATCCAGTCTTCCCAGACGGGGTCCTTACACAAGATAAAGCCCTATCATACATGTCCTTTATGAGGTTAATGTATAGGACATGTATTTGTCTCTTCTCCAACACTCTCCACAATATCTCTCATGGGACAGAATCATAAGCCTTCTCCAAATCAATAAAGATCATGTGGATATTCTTCCTTTTAACTATATACATCTCCATTTTTCTCCTCAGCAAACGGATGGCTTCAGTCGTTGAGCGACCTGGCATAAATCCGAATTGGTTTTCTTTTACATTGGAAATTTGTCTCAACCTTCTTTCGATGACCCGTTCCCATATTTTCATAGTGTGACACATCATCTTGATACCTCTATAATTTGAACAATTTTGAATGTCTCCTTTATTCTTATAAAGAGGCACCACGATACTCCTCCAATCTTCAGACATTTTCTTGCTTCGCCAAATAACATTGAATAGATTCATAAGACAAGTCAAACCACACTCACCTAAAACTCTCCATACTTCTACAGGGATGTCATCCGGTCCTATACCTTTTCCAGATCTCATAACCTTCAAAGCCTCCTCTACTTCCTTTCTTTATATCTGTCTATAGCATGCCCGATTCAAGTAACTTTCACTAAAAGCTAGATCACCCAGAGTGATATCTCTATTTCCTTCCCCAATGAAACGTTTATGGAAGTACCGCTCCCATCTGGTCTTTACATCCTTCTGAGTAACAAGCACATGACCTTCCTCGTCCTTAATGCATCTCACTTGAGAAAGGTCTTTGGTTTTTCTTTCTCTTGCTTTGGTCAACCTGAATATATCCTTCTGTCCCTCCTTAGAGTCGAGATTTTTATACAAAACTTCATAAGCTTTTGACTTAGCTTCGCTTACAGCCTTCTTTGTTCCTTCTTCGCTATTTTGTAGTTTTTGACAGTTTCCTCTGTTCTATCCTTAGACATAGCTTTAAAGCAAGCTATTTTTATTTTTAGCTTCTCTTGAACCCCTTCACTCCACCACCAAGCCTCCTTTTGACATGGAGCTCCTCCCTTTGACTCGCCTAGCATCTCTTTGGCTACCTTTCGGATACAAGATGACACTGCCTTCCACATCTCGTTTGCACTACCGCAACAATCCCAAGATAAGTCTTCTAAAACCTTCTCCCTGAAGCTCGCTTGCTTCCGTGGAAGATTCCACCATCTAGTTCTAGTTATCTTAGAAACCCTCCTTTTCTTTACCAACCCTTTCATTTGTACATCCAAGACTAACAAACGATGTTGGGTTGTCAAACTTTCTCCTTGGATTACTTTGCAATCTTTACAACACAACTTATCTCTTCTCCTCAACACAAAGTAATCTATCTGTGTTCTAGTTGGCCCACTCTAATAAATAATTAAATGTTCCTCCCTCTTCTTGAAGAGAGTGTTTGCTATGAAAAGATCATATGCCATTGCAAAATCTAGGATGGCTTTTCCCTCTTCATTTCTATCCCCAAAATCATGCCCTCCATGAACACTAGCAAACCCTGAAGCATCTTTTCCCACATGTCCATTAAGATCTCCACCGATGCAAATCATCTCTCTTTGTGGGATTCCTTGTAGACTCTTATATCCAAATCCTCCCAAAAAGCTTGTTTAGTCCTTTCATCTAAACCAATTTGCGGTGCATAAACTGAGATGAAAAATAGGCTAAGTTCAGGGGTATAATATTTTAATCAAATGAATTTTAAAATGAAACTTGGTCAGTGATGTGGATATGCAAAATGAGTATACTATAATGTTTTTTAATTTTATGATGGAAAATGATTTTTAATGAATTCATAAATGTAGATAGAGTGATTTTTGATAGTTTTATTTTAATAATTATCAAACTTTAACATTTTTGAAATGAAAATTATTCTAAATTGATCTTAACGAGAAGTATCCACTACACTTTTAATTTCTTAAAAATACTAATAACAACAAAGAATTTTCTCACATTAAGTAGTGTCGACTACATAGATTTTTTATCTCCTTTTAGATCTATCTTGGGCCAACCTCGGGCGTAGGTATAAAAAACTAAGATTTCTTCGTGTAGTCTCATTCCAACACTTCTTTGGCCTTTCTCTCCATCTCTTAGCTGGTTCAACATCCCAAAAATCACATCTCCTAACTGATGCATCAACTGCTTTCATTTGCACATAATTAAATCACCATAAGCAGTTTTCTCGCATCTTATCATCGATCGGAGCTACACCAACTTTGCTTCTAATTGCATCATTCATAATCCGATCTTTATGTGTGTGTCCACGCATTCACGTTAGTATTTTCATTTCTGTTACTGTCATTCTCTACACATGTCTACGGTTCATAGGACAACATTCATATCCATAAAGCATAGCATGTCTTACAGCTTCTTTGTAAGACTTTCCTTTGATTTTTAAAGGAATTTTCTTATCACAGAGAACAATAGAGGCTCCTCTCCACTTTAGCCAACTTTCTTATTCTATTAGTAAATCTCCACACATTTCGTCATTATGTTGCAAAATAGATCCCATGTATTTTTAAAAATACTAAAAATGGAATTAATTTAATACTAATCACTCTAATCACTCATCCATTTTTTCGAGAGCAACATAAACATGAAATATCAATAAAATTTGGAGGCATGATGGAATACAATTAAATCTATAACATATGGATTGGGAAAGAAACTTCTGAGCAAAATATGAATTAGTAGGAATTCCATAATGATAATTGGGTAAAAATGCTAAATTTCTCCAAAATTACTTTGATAAACTAACCAGGTTCAAAAAATACAAATAAATGTCCAATATGCAGGTCATCAGTTGTTATTCAACATGTATGTTTTAGACACTAAAAATGATGACAAGAAGCAGCTCAAACGGTTGATCAAACACATGGGTCTACATGTAAATATAGGAATAACGAAATACGCACAAGGACCTTTCTGCAATTACATAGACTCGGCAGGGGGTCTAAGCAAATCATCTAGTAGGTGAAGTCTTCAGATGGAATGACGGAAGGTAAAACCTCTTGCGTGCAAAAATAACGGATCAGATCACATGCGGATGGCACATGAATAGACCCTTGAATCCAACAGTAAGTGGCTTGTCAGCTATAGTCTGATCGTGTGGCAACGAGTCATGCTCTATGGTGCACTACTACAAAAATGACAATTAAGTGACCCCTGTTCAAAAGAAATACTGTCGGCTTTTCCGAAGGCGACCGCCGATGATTGCCCTAATTAACACCAGCGGTTCACGACCCACCGGCATCGTATGCCAACCATCATTGACTTCTACTGTATCTACGACAATGAGTATTATGTACATAATACCGATATTTTTGAGTATTTACCAACGGTTGCCAAACCACCTGGATATAAACTATCGCCGATGTAAAGTCCTCAACTGTTGTTGACAATACAAACCCTCGAGTTTTAAAACATTGTCCACGTCTGTTGCACGACTGCCATCGATGAAGAATCAACTGTTGTGTTAGCTATTAACACCGACGGTGTTATAGTATTACCTGTGGTTCTTTCCGTCTTGACTTTAATGCCATTAGTTATCCCGCCGGTTGATAGTGTTGAAGCTTTCGCCAGTAGTTGTGGAACCACCGCTAAAGGGTTATCACCGCCGTTGTTATGGCACAAGCGACGAGGTTGGCCGAGGTTTCATTTTTGGTACCTAACCTCCAATGTTAATTGAGGACTGACACTGAAAATACCGTTGCCGGCGGTTTGCAGGTACCCTAGTAGTTTGGAAACCATCGTTAGCGTTGAATACCATGCCATTTTACAGACCACCGAGATAGACTGAGAATTGTCATGGTATAAATTTTCACCCACGGTTGTTTAGCAACCGCTATTGACTAGAATCCTCATTGATTTTTTCGAATTCAAAGTAACAGTATAAAAATTAGTATATCAGTGGTTAGCAATCGCCGGGGTTATTGACGACCGCTAGAGTAAGGTCACTCGGCGGAGAAAACAACACTAGTGGCCTGATATCCGCTGCCGAAAGGTTTATATAACAACCGAAAGAGGCTCCTTCTCATACTTTCGATTTCTCCTCTCCCCTTCTCTCGTCACCCGAGACTCGCCTCCCCTTCTCCCGACACCAGAGCCCCACCATCGTCCTCTCCCCTCCTCCCGTCATCAGAGCTTCATCATCCTCGCTATTGTTGTCTGTGCTCCTCCTTTTCTTGGTGGACGCACCGGAGCTCGAATCTCAATCTCTCCCTTCCTGCTTGCATGGATCCATGTATTTCTCTTTACTTATGATTTCCATATGATATATAGTAGAGTGTATTATTGTCATCGTATTTCCAAATGATTTATTTCAATTTTAATGTTGTATTATTGTCGTTATACTCCTATATTTTTGTGGGCCGTGGGTGGTGTTTCTGTGGAGGGCTATGGTGTCATGGCAGTTGTGGGCTGGTGGCGGTGGATAGTGGTTGTAGGCTCGTGGTGGTTGTAAGAGTTTGGGTTGTGATTGTTAGTGCTATGGGTGGTGTTGTCTATGAGGGCTATGCGGCTCGTGGTAGTTGTGGGGGTTTAAGTATAGGTTGTTAGGGAAATGGATGGCGACTATCCATGAGGGCTGTGTGGTTGTTGGCTGTTGTGGGGATTTGGGTGGTGGATGTTGAGATTGTGAGCGGTGGTTGTCCGTGGGGGCTGTGGGAGGTGGTTGTCCGTGTGGGCTGTGGTGGGGGGTTGTTGATGGGGCGGGTTGTGGGCACTGTTGATGGTGGTCTGTGGTTGTTGTGGGGGTTGGGGGTGGAGGTTGTGGGTGGGGTTGGGGTGGTTGATGAGACAGGTTGTTGGTGCCATTGGTGGTGGTCTGTGGTGGTTGTGGGGGTTGTGGGTGTGGCTGTGGGTGGGGATGGGGGTTGTGTATCTGTGGTGGATGTGGGTGGTGGTCTGTGATGACTATAGGTGTTGTGGGTAGGGGCTATTGGGTTTGTAGGCGGTGGGTTGTGGGTGATGTTGGTGGTGGTTTGTCGGGGCTGCGGTGGGGGGTTGATGGTGGGGCGATTTGTGGGCATCGTTTGTGGTGGTATGTAGTTGTTATAATGGTTGTGGGTGGGGGATGTTGGGTCAGTGGGTGGAGTCAGTGGGTGAGGGTTTTATGGTTTGTGGTGGTTTTGAGGGTTGTGGGTAGAGTTGGAGGTGAGGTCTTGGGGTATGTGGTGGCTATGGGTGGTGGATGTCGTGGCTGTGGGGATTGTGGAGTTTGTGGATGGTGGCTATGAATGGGGTTATGGGTGAGGGATGTGGTGTATGTGGTTGCTGTGGGTGGGGCTGGGGCTGGGGGTTGTGGGTGGTGTATGTGGTGGTTGTGGGTAAGGGGATTGTGGGGTTTGTGGGTGGGGGCTGTGAATGGGGTTGTGGGTAAGGTTTGTGGGGTCTGTGGTGGCTATGAGTGGAGTCTGTGGTGGTGACTGTAGGGCCTATGGTGGCTGGTGATTTTTGTTGGTGGGAGTGTGAGTGGGGTTGTGGATGGAGGCAGTTGGGTCTGTGGTGGTTGTGGGGTCTGTTGTTACAGTGGTTGCTGTAAGGTCTGTTGTAGCCATGGGGCTATATTTGGGGATTGTATGTGTGTGGGTAAGATTATGCTTCCATGACTATGTTATGCTTGTGTATCTTTTAATTTTTTAGAACTTCTTAGGTCGCATGGAAAAAATTGCTTTTGTGGCTTACTTTTGCATTTTCTTTTCTATATGCTGCATGTTTATCGTTGTTGGTATCTTTCAATAACTTTATGTGTAAATGCTTTATAGACACACTCTTGGCACTAATAACTTTATTGTTGATAGTGCGAAGAGTATTTTGTAAAGTGTTTATTTTTAAATATTTAATCACACTCATTAGTGCAATGATATTTATTAATTAATAATTCCTAATACTTGAAATGTCAAAGCAATTTAGGATCCTTTAAGTTTTGATGAGAAGGTACTATTTAAGTTATTTGAGCCCTAACCACCGCCACAACCCACACATCCACTACCCACAGATCCCACAATAAAATTGGGATGATGATATTAGGAAATAATATACCTTAAACATAAAATGGCAAAGCTATCTAGAAATCTTTTAGGTTTTATTGATATGTTGCAATAATATTCTTTGTACTCCACTCGGACTAGAGACAATGATGAATAAATATAATTTTAGAAAGTCTTGACTTGTATACCTTGTATCTTAAAATGGTGTGATGATTTGGTTGCTTATGGGGAATCCTAAGGCAATTTTTTTCAATAAGGTTTGGAATCTGACAACAGTAGTCAGAGGGATCACTGACCATCTCGAAAACACAACAATCCATTCCTTGAATACCATTTGCAGAGGCAAAATCAACCCAACCATCCGGATATGAAACTTATGATTTTCTTTCCTCTTCTTTTTGAGCTCTTGCAAGTGAGTTCATGGAATGGACTCATTGTGTTTTATGATGGTCAACACGGATCCTATTTGTCATTGTTAACTAAAGATTCCTCATAGGAAGTTATATTGCAACCTTTTAAGATATAAGTAGTATTAATTGGATGTTATGATATATATCCCGAGCCTTGATGATGTTTGATATTTCAAATATTTTTTGTAATCCTTTTAAGTATTTAGAATTTATTTGGTCACATGCCTTAAACTCCCTTTGCGCCTTACTTTTGAACCGCTGACACTGACCCATTCTGTTGTAGTGGTGCTCCGTGGAGGTGGTTCTGCTCGATCGAATGAATTAAGACACTTTTCATCCAACAACTGAGATGGTACTTCCTCGATGATTGGATGGTGGATAACAACTATCTCTTTGATGGATTCATTTAGATTTGGATCACGATGGATGGTAGATGCTACTCGATGGACGTCTCTGCTTTCAGATTTCCTTCGACGAGGTCACGCTTTGATGAACATTGAAGTGCTAGGGTATGAGATACAATACCTAGGTTTGTTTAAGTTTACTGGTATTCTATTATAGCAAGATGGCTTCAGTGTAATGTTGCCTTAATCCGAGTGGTGAAAGACTGCATCAGAGAAGCTAAGGAGACACATGGGAGTGCTCTACGACATAGGGATGTTCTCCTACTAGATCTATGGCCTAAAACGGATGATCTCCTTCTTTGCTTAAATGTGGTTTTCCATTTAATGTCTCCTAAGCTCATTGAGGCTGGAGAATTGGTCATCTCTTCTTGTGCTGGAAGATGAATTTAGAAAAGAGTAGCGATGGTTTTCTGATCTGGAGGGTGTTAGGGCTTGATGGGGTACTTAAATAAGAGGTTAAGCATGAGATCTTGGTCAACAATAAAGGAATGTGTCAGTGGATGGTTGAGATGTTTGGGTGGATGGAGATGTTGCATAGATATCAAGAGCAAGAAGAAGGGGTCTTGGATGTTGGATCGTCTAGGATCGGAGGGTGTAGAAGACACGTGGCGTGTTGAGTTCGACGTTGGATCACAATTGATCCAATGGTTGTGGTGAGGGGCAAATAAAAAGGGGGAGGGGACCGACCGTTGGATAAATTCTTGATCCTATAACGTATAGCATGAAATGAGGACTAGGGCAATGCATGATGGCTCCAGGAGCAATCACGTATCGCTACTAGAAAAATAAAAACAAAATCAAAATAAAATAGCAATTGACCTTAAAATAAAAAACTCCCTTCACAAAAGTTATTTTCCTCCATGAGATATACAATTATGAAGGAACCTAAATCGAAAAACCTCATCTGTACAAAGTGCATTTTTGGTCGGTTTCCACTCACAACTCGCTTTAGAACCCAATTACTTTTCACTAATGCCTTCACGATACACTGAATGAAATGCAAGAGTTAATTCTCTCTCTCTCTCTCTCTTTCATATTTATTTTTTTTCATTTTTTATTTTTTTAATTTTTTGATAGACACCTTTTTTACACCAAAAAGAGAATTATTTACAAGTAATATTTTTTGTTTTTCTTTATTTTTTTAAATGTTTTTTCATTCTTTAAAAATAATTTTACACATTTTAGAAATGAATACATGATTATGCATAATTTACAAGATTTACAAGTTTTTACCCATACGTCAATATTTTATTGAGTATTATATGCAGAAAAATACATGAAAGTATGAGCTATGAGTAAAGTAAATATATAATGTCTACAACACCTCCCTATACTTAACTTACACTATGTACTAAAGAGAAATGAAGATGTAGCTCGTACTAAGCGTAAAGAGGTGCACAAAACAAAAAGAATAGAAGTTGACCGGTCCCCTATACTTATGCTTTGGTCAGCATGGGTACGAAAGAAAGCAAAAATGAGGTGGTCGAGAGTAAGAGATGAATGCATAAAAGTGTGTATAAATAATGAGAGTCACCCCTATACTTAGGATCTAGTCAGCTAATGTATGGAATTTGGTCAAGGTTAGGAATCGACGGAAACAAGAAGAATATACAAAATGAAAGTGAAAGAAAAGAAAAGAAATGAAATGAGAGAGAAGCTCGAGTCGCTCACCCCCTATACCTAGGATCTAATCATCCTAAGTATAGCCACAAATGAAAATAAAATGGTACATGGGTAAGAAATGAGAATTACATGAGATAGAAGTAACAAAATGAAAACTTATACGAGGAGGAATGAGAAGTAGATAGATCAAGAAGGTCTGTAGCAAACCTTCTTGTTCAAACGTGGTGAAAGGGAATAAACAAGTAGTGATGTGTATCATCATCCAAATTGTCCTGAGAAGAATAATAGTGAGGTTTAGGGACTATCCAATGGGGATCGACATACAACCGGTCACACAAGTAATGCTTGAGAACAATCGAACTAAGCACATTCATGTAGATCACATTGTTCAGGCATGATGGGGAGTACTTGGAAAGTTCCTTCTCCTAAATGTCGATTTTTCTTTCTTAGTCGGTAATCTAGAACCTGAAGCACGAAGAGGAAGACGTAAGTGATGCACCTTGAGGGGTTTGAGGGAACATCTCAAGGAATCATATGCTTCTTCCAATCACTAGATAACCACTAGGGGCATCTTAGGAAGGGTCTGTATGGTGTTAGTTGTCTCTCTAGTTCTGGTCTTGGTGAAGGTCTAAAAGAGAATTTAGCGGGCTATCGCAGTTTAAGCTTAGAAATAGGATCATTAAAATGATTAAGATAATCAACAAAATATGTATTCGATTCAGGAGAAGGTTATATGCTTGAGTGTATAGAAGCTCTCACTACAGGATTGGTACAAGCTGAAAGTAAAACAACAAGTATGGTCTTTCTTTACTCTAGATCATGTTGTCTCATCCATATTGCCTTGGGAATGCTCGAAGTGGGTCACTGTCTCTTGGTTCGATAATCATAACTGATTGTATCTTCTCTTAGGGATCACCATTCATCGGAAAGGACGACCACTCCACTTAGGTCAAAGTATGGGTGTTGAAGGGTATGGACTCACCTTCCTCTTTAGTTTCACAATTGTCATTTGATTAGTTGAGTTGGTTTAGGGTTCAATGTGTCATCAGAGGGTCGTTGTAGTGTGCAAGTACCTTGATCCAAGATATCTACGGTCCGAGTCTTATAATCAATAGTTTCCTTCGCAAAGGATAAGAATGATTTCCATAAAATAATAGGAGACATGAAGAACTCTCCTTGGTGATCGATGTCAATGACAATTAAGTCAACTACGAGTGGTCTACCTTGGAATGCGATGATGATTGAGATACATCCTCTCGACCTTTTTATCAATCGATTAACCAACTAGAGGATCATTTTTGATTTCTTTAGTGCCCCAAGTTTAAGGTTTAAAACATGATGGTTGGGAGGATACTGATTCGAGAGTCATCGTCAATCCGGGTATGGGTAAATAAAATATCTCAAATGTTACAATATACCTTGGGTAAATTCTTACTCTTTGGCCTTTTGTTTTTCTATCCACTACCATGGGGTGGCCATATACATCAATTGTCTATTAAATTTAGTCCTTTTTTTCCCATCCTCTTAGGCATCAGTTGATTCCTGGCAAATCTTCAGAGATCAAGACAATGATCTATGGCCTTTATTAGTGGAAGCCTGCGAACGAATTTCTTGGATATCTCTTCCCTCTGAGCTGTATCCCTTTTTTGAGATTTTATAGTTTTTCAATGTTATTGGTGTTTTGGGTTTTCCAATTTTTCTGATATTTTTTGAAGATGCAGGTGGGGGACTTAGGGAATGTACATACTTGATTGGTTTGTACGGTAGAGGATTAGTAGAAGAGGGAGGTAGAAGACTAGAATAGGATGGTATGCGAGTAATTTCTTAGGGGTCTCTAGGTTTTTCCCACAATAATTTGTTGATTTTATTTTCTTCCACACCCATCAGGATAAACATGATCTTGTATAGCCTTTTCGACAAATTCTCTAATATTTTCATCGAATGCATTTTCTCTCTTAACAAGCTTAGAGATTTCATATGTAACAGACTTCTCATAACAAGCTATGAGAGGTGTGGGCTCTAGTAGAGGGACTATTGAGATGCTATTGTCACATACACACCATACCATGACTCTGGCATGTAATCATGGTTACCCACAATTGGTCGAGAGTACATGCTAGTTAAAGGAACCAAAGAGTGTCAGTGCATGGCTGAGAAGTCGTGACCCATGGAGTTCGGGTATTGAGATCAACGTGCTTGATAAATCGGTGATATATCTTATTTTTATATATTTTTGAGCAAAAATCATGCGTAATCCATTGCATTTTTCTTGACTTAATGTATACCTTTTATTCCATAATTTTCATGCTAATTATATTCTAAATCAACTTTAAAAATGCATATCAGTCATCGCAAAATAAATCTACAAAAATAAAAACAAAATTTGCATTAAGCAAATAAATATGGGATCCCAAGACTACATTAATGTTTCTATCATTTTTTTAAATATTTCAGGTCTGCTATAGAAGTGAGCTAAAGAAATTCTCCAATCCTCTCCATCTTTTATTTGTAAACAAAGTGAGAAAAATCACTACATGACAAAATCACTGACGTAAACATTTCAAAAAAATGGGATGCTAATGTCAACATGACATCAACCCCTTCCCATCTTCTTTCACCCGCATGCATGATGGCACGATTGGGGGGGGGGGGGGGGCTAAAAATGATCCTCACAAAGTGCAAGGTAGAGTGTCGTTGAGGTGACCTACAAAGAGAAACTATGACTAATCAACAAGTACCGATAATGCAATAATAAGAAATAAATAGGCTAAAAATGTGAGGCACTATTTATTTTACTCTATAAATAGAAATGTATAGCATGTAAGCATGTAGAGATTGATCCATAGAGAGCAAAATTATGTAACCTATGGTTATTGCTAATCTATGTGTTATGTACATACTTGTCCTTTTATTTTTGTAGGTTTTTTATTTTATTTTTTAATTAAAGTAATAGTGAATGTAAATATATAGTTTAATAATAATAATAGATATATATGCTAATATATATAGTATTTACATATAAGGGAGGATATAAGAAAGAAAAGAGGAAATCAAGTAAAAACAAGTATATACATATTATTTTTATTTTGTTATTTTCTAATTTATTTTGATTTTGAAAATAAAAATAAAATATATTTATATAGAATATTTATTAGTACATAAAACAATATAGAATATGTAGATACATAGATACAAATAGATAGTATACAATGTATATACCTATATATAGTCCAAAAACATAGGGAAGGTATTTTTTATGCTTTTTATATTTTTCTCATGTTTTTGTGATTTTATGGATTTTTTTGCATATTTTTAGGTAGTTCTAAACGAAAAAACATCCCAAGGTAGGGATTAAATAAATAAACTGAATTGAATTGAAGATTAAAAATAGCAAATAAAGTCCAAAATTCTTCAAATTAATTTTAGTAGGTAGATATTAATATAAAGAAAAATTGATAAGAAGAATTCTTTTTGGGATTTTAGGGAATTCTATACGTTTTTACTAGATTTTGGATCTTTTTAATTTTTATGGTTTTTCTTTTTCTATTTTTAGATGTTTTTGGTCTGGAGTTATAAAATTTAGTAATAAGCAAAATATATTTTTTGGGATTTTTTCAAAATGTTTTAATTTTTTTGGTATTTTTAAAGCTAAACAGGATAAAATACACACTAATTAAATTTTTTATAATTACATAAAAGCCAAGAAATCCAAAATAAAAATTAGAGCATATAACTATGGCATCCCAAGCACACATTTATTTTTGCAAAATTAAATAAAAATAATAGCTATTTTTAAAAGAAATAAACAATGAACAACATTTAATATTATAGAAGGGACCTATTTATAATTAAAAGAAATATTTCTTTCATTTCGAACACCAATTACAAAATCCAATGGCATACATACAATTGTTCACAAAAGAAATAAATTAAAAATAGTCTAGAAGGGTCTTTCTACAAATATACATTAGTCCAGGGTCACATGTACAATTTTCCTAAAAACTTAACATCGAATTTACAATTTTGTGTATTAAAAATAAATATACAAACACTTAAGGAATTTTTTGCAAATTGCCCAAGTCACATGGCTCGCCACGTTAGTTGAGCCTACATGGACACGCGGGCAGATACATGAAAACACAAGGGCCTAGATGCATTTTTTTACACAATTATTTACACTCGTTACAAAAAATTTTAACTAAAAATAAATAAAAAATGTGGAGGGAGCGTAGTGCAATTTACCCCTTTATTAACATGCTAAGTGACGGTTGGATGCACGTCACTTAAGAGATCAACGATCTAGATGAACCGTTACCGCTTAGCTAATCGAGGCCTTGGATTAGACCCAGCCCCGGATTGAACGATAGAGGGGGGGCACGATCCAATGCCTGCTGCTACATCTGGTGGGGGGTGGGTTCTTGATAGGGGTGCTCTGGAAGAACAAACCAATAACTCCGCTGCAGGGGACTTCGATTCGCTCCTCCTCCTTACTGCGAGCTCCTCTCGAACTGTTAAGTTGCTTTCCATGTCTGTCCTGGCCTTCTATAGCTGGAGGTGATCCAAAATGCTTTGGACCCCATGGAAGGGGGCATGGAGTTCCACACACATGTAGCTAAGTCTTTGGCATCGAAAACCCCTCAGATGGGGTGCTCCAGACCTGCAAGATTATTGAAAATCCTCACAACACAAGGGAGAACATATATGGGCTTTTATTGGCGAGATTCAAGGCGGAATGTAGTGGAATGGTCATGCGCCGATGAGTGGCAGAGGAGGTGCATGTATTTACTTATCTGGGCATGATCAGATTGGACATATATGACGCTTTTATGGAGAAATGAAGGGGCAACAAAGTGAGATAGATAGCAAGGTCAGAACTGGAGTAGTACGACATGGAACAGTGGTCGGAGCTCTAGAGCTCCAACGATATTTATACCCTAATATATGCTAAACATGTAACTAAAACATGAAATAAATCGCATAAAATTAAAGACAAGAACTAAATCTACCTAGGAAATGTACATACATAGCTCTAACCTGTCGGAGATGACATGAAGCAGGACAGTGTCGGAGCTCCGCCTGGACCTCCTCCTCTGCTCCTTTCATCGCTTGGGACCACATGGAAGGTCCTTTTGTCACGAGGAACACACACACACACACACACACACACACACACACACACACACACACACACAAACAAACACACGCACGCACGCGCGCACACATACTGTCGAAGGGTGGATTCAGGGTTCGAAGAGGGATCAAGGGCAAAAGGATGGCGTATGATATTACTATAGACATGGTGGACGACTCTTATTGATCGAGGATGTGTAGCTGAATCGAGGAGTGTTTATTGGAGCTTTGGCTAAGGTGTGATTTAAGGGTGTTCAATCTCCATGAATCGCGTATCATGCCTATCCAGGGCATCATGAGCACCAATGGAAAAATGTGCGAAATCCAGGGTCTAACATTCTGGCGACTTGAGGAAGAGAGAGGAGGCTATTGATCGAGGTCAACAGCCCTCGCCTCCTGATTGGTCCACCTCAAACACTACAAGACAAAAGGTTGGCTTTATTTGAAAAAAATAAATTAAAAATAGTAACTGAATTTATTAATTTTTGGATATAAAATAAAAAATGTTTATTATTTTATGTAGTATTTTAATATGATTTTTTATTTATTTTTATTAATCAATTTATTACAAGTTACTTTTCGTAAGTGTATTTATAGGTATATTAACCTAAGTTTTGCTTGTTTTATTTTCATTTTGTTTTTTTGACTTTATTACTTTATTTTAATTTTTGTATATTTCTAAATTAATTTTAGGTACATACATATTTTTTTATGTATTTTTATGATGTTATTTATACACTTAAATAAATAGAGGTATTGATTATATAAGGATAAGTATTGTATATTCATCTATGTGCTTATATAGACTACTTTATTTTTATGTTTTCTTTATCGTTTTATTCCATTATAAATATTTACATATAATATAAATAGTATTTACAACATTTAAAAATTATAAAATGTTAAAAATAATAAAGAATAAATAAAATGAATATTTATCAGGTATACGGTACAATAGGGGTGCAAAATATAACTTTCACACCTTAACTCTAAATTAAATGAAACCAATTCATTAATTAGTTTATTTAAGTTATATATAATTAAAGGTGATTTTGATGCATTTTGAGTTTTTATTGAGGAGATATGGGTTTGGAAAGTTTGGGTTTTGGCTTTTTAATTGTATATATTCAATTTTATATTTTTCTATAACTTTTATCTACAACTTTAATGTACAAAGTTTATTAATTTTATGATTAAATAATAAAGAATAAAATAGGTCCCAAAATGCTTTATCGATGAATAAATAAATGGAATTTTTAGTGTATCTTTGGCCCTTATTTCCCCCTACTCTGTCCTTCTCGACCAAATCAATTTTTGACTTGGTCGTGGGGTTTAGGGTCATAAAATACCTTTGGCATTTTATTTATTTTTCTTTTCTTTTTTATTCTTGACTTTAAACAATATAATTTTTACAATAATTATATAATAAATAATGAATGTTAATTGTACAAAACAATGATACTTACATGCATTTATATAGGGTTTAATGGACAATATGGAAGAATAAGGTGATGAAATGGAGATTCATCACCCTCCTATACTTGCCTTTGCTGGATCCTAGCAAACACTTATGCAATGAGTGCAGAAATAAAAATGAAGGAAAGAAAAAGAAATAACTTGGAGTAATGGTTGACTTTTAAGCTAGTCTTTAATAAAGTCAAAGTTTGGAGCTCAGAGAAGGCCTTTGGATTAATGGTGTGTTCGGAACCACATGGAAGTCAGGAAGTGTGTCATAACGACCCTCAGATTCCATACTCCCATCATTCAGTTTAATTCACAGCTAGGTCATAACCATTCTCTCAATCGCATACTCTTGCTACCTTGAAACGATAGAACAAGGTGTCTGAATTTGTTCAACTCTTCCTAGACAAAACCATTGAACTATCAAGGTGTATGCTCTTCTGGTAACTCATCCTCATGGAGACAGATATTCCCTTCTAAGGTTAGGTACTCCCGGTTTTTACAACCAAATGGGGAGAAGTTAGAGGAATGGGAAAAGAAGTGGGTATGGACCTGTGTAGTCTTCATTCCCTTGTGAAGTTGGTTTGTGTAACTGATTCTTAACAAGAAGCATGCTTTTTCTGAAGCTCAATATTTTGTGGAATTTTTGGTATAGGCTTCTTTGGATATTTTATTTGACTGTGTACAACTTCTGCATTCTTGTTTGTGCCTCAGTGAATATAGCATCTTTTGTTCCACCTACTTTTTTGGGGTCTTGGAAAAGTTACGTCGATAGAGCATTCCTCATCCGAAGCATTATCTTACTCCATCTCCAGTCTTTAGATATCATTGTTATAAAAAGAAGTGTGTTAGAGTACCGATGTTGACAATCCTCAAGAATGGTTCCTGAGCCACCCTTGACGAAGCGGCCTTGCGTCGCCCCAACTTAGACCTTAAGATTTTTCAATAGTCCATCTAAGTTAAGCTAAGTGCTAAGTGTGAGTTTTCTAATCAAGTCACTTTCTCAAGAGTCGTACATATGATATGAAGGGTTCTATTTAAGAACATTGAATTAACTCATGAACATAGTCTTATGGAACCTAAAGAATTAAGTCAAGGTACTGAAACATCTCCACTTCCAATAATCAATGGGTTCCTTTGAAACTAGGTGTATTAAGGTCTATTTCAAGATCTAGTCTTCAAATTGTATTTGGACTTGTTCAATTGTCTAGGTTATTCTGAAGAATGTAAATGCTATGTACAATGTAGGAAAAAAATTTTGTGATGTAGTTTTCTAATTTTGATCTTTTTATTGATTTTTGAAAAAGTTCTATAAATTTTTACGCAATTTTGAAAAAGATTTTGCAAATGTTTGAAATTTGCAAAATTTAAGGGATTTGTCAAAACAAAAGATTTTTGGAATAAAAGATAGGTACAAATATTTATACAGGAGTGAATCAATTATTTACAAGAATTAGGGTTTTTAAGGATTTACACATGGGATATGCTATTTTTTTCATATATATATATATATATACAGTTGGTGAAAAATGTTAATTTATTTATATGATGTATATATTTCTCAAACTTATTTGAAAATTATTTTACAAATAATTTTGAAAAGTATAGTTCAAAATATTTTTACAAATAATTTTTACAAACATTTGAAAATTAGTTTGCAAAGATTTTTCAAACAATATACATATATATATATATATATTTCAAAATATTTTCACAACCGTTTTCCAAACACTTGTAAACAAATTTTCAAAACATTTTATTTCACTCAAAGAAAAGAAATTTTTACAAACCAAACATTTTTACAAAGGTTGAAACATTTTACAGAATGTTTTTCCAACAGTTTTCAAAGGATTTTTCAAACAAAATTTCAAGCTATTTTGCAAAACATTTTTACCTGATTTATTAACCAGTATATACAAAAAGATATGAGGAATAATATACATCTCTTTAGTAGTTGATTTAATGAATATATATAGTGTTTTAGCCATATTTTTCTGAAAATAAGAAAGTACGAGTTATGGCTAAAGTATATACATTGTATATATGACCCCCTATACTTGCTTGAGCTATGTCCTCATAGATTAGAGAGAAAAAGAGAAGACATAACTCCTACTGAGTATAGAAAAGCCTATACTACAACAACTAAAGAAAAAATGAATGAAAGAATGAGAAGTCAACCGCCCCCTATACTTAGTTACAAATAATCCTAAGTATAGTAGACTGTACACAAGAAAAGGGAGGGTCGTGGTTGGGAATGAACAACTCAACGATTCGTTCTATCTCCCCCTATACTTAGGGTAAGATATCCCTAAGTATAGTCATGAATATCAACAAGAGAGGTGGCAAATGGTGAGACAAGGGATGAACATGTGAACTCATCCATCACCCATATACTAAGGATGAAGTATATCCTAAGTATAGAGGCAGTGAGAAAAACCAAACATAAAATAGAAAAGACAACAAAAACAAGAAAAGAAGAAAACTAAAGGGAAGAGTTTTTAAGTAACATTATCTGAATCTTTCAATGTTACAGAGATTGTGGATGCTTCTTCAATGTATATCACTTGGATAGAATCAACAAAAACCAAGAAGGTATCATGCTCGAGGTAGGACTTCAGTAACTAACCGATGATGATGCCTGGTTGTGCCTCAGGCAACACATCTGATATGATAATACTTCCATTGCTACACACTTCTTGCACTCTGAATGACCATGTCCATTTACTTTTTAATTTGTCCAGAAATGTCTTCAACTTTGCGTGAGATAGCCACACTTTCTGTTCAGTCTTGAAAGTATTTCATCTGATGTGTCGGTCATGCCAACGTTTAACGTTCTCCGTGTACATCAATGTCTTATCATATACATAGTCTTACAATTCTAGGAGCTTGTTTAGATCCTCTTTTCTTTTCTACCACCTTTTTGTGAGTCCAAGTTGTGGATATTAATTGTCCATAATGATTTGTGGATTAGTTCCACAGGAAGATGGCATGGCTTTGCATACACAAGATAGTAGGGCGACAAGCCCAAAGGAGACTTGTAAGCGGTTCTGTATGCCCAAAGGATGGAGTCCAAGAGTTGGGACCAATTCTTCCTATTAGATTTATCAAGCTTATGCTATAACCAAACTCTAAATTGGGATTGAATTGAGTAGATTGATTAAACAAAAATTGGAATAAAAAACCTTGTTTTATGGGTGCATAAATCCCTCATATGGCTTGCAGGTACTTACCTCCATACAAGAGTGGGTAATGACGTAGCCCCTAAGGTTAAGAGCCAAAATATGTGAATTTGTGCCCTAAGTGCTTGGAATCACTCTTAGGGTCCTGTTATTGCTGCAAGCACTTGCCTCTGACCCTTAGAAGAAGTAGTCTTGCTTCAAGTTAGTGTGTTTCACCGACTTGAACATGAATTACCTTAAGTGACTACACTTGTCAGTAATGTATTAAAAGATTGTTTTGTCACCAACTAAAACTAACAAGATCATTCGATCGAACCTTTACAGCACTCACGTGTGAAGTTAGTGAATTTTCCAAAGGGGTTTGCATTAAATTTGTATTATATGAGTATTCTCTGCACATTTAAGTGCATCGTAGAACTAGCACCTCATTTAATATCATGTTCTAAATGATTCTTTTTGACATCGAAGATGACTAACTAGGGAGATTTTTATTCAGATTTTGCGAATCTCTCATTGAACCCTCCAAGGAGTACATCTTCAAAGGTCCATTCACAACCTGAACCAACCTGGACACATAACCCTCTTGAGTTCAGGATCACTCACTCTCAGGATGGTCACCCATAAAACATTCCCTTTCTCTCCTTCCACTTCACTGAGGAAGACCTTCGCCTCAGCAAGACTATCTTGATTCCAGAATACTCTTCTAATCAAGAGCATATTGTTGAATCATGTCTCCAAGAATATTCAAGTAACATGCCTCCAAAGAAGAAAGATGAAGAGGAAGAACACCCTAAGAACCCCATGAGGTAATACTAGCCAGATTATCAGTATCTGAGCAACAACATGCCTTACTCTGAGCTCAGTTAGGACAACTCAATGTTGGTGTTGGACCATCCATTAATGCAGTGTACAACATAGACAGTATATAATTTGAAATTATTTGAATCCGGACGAACCTGAAGTTGATTTTGAGTTGAAGCCGCAGTTTCTGAACTTGCTACCGCACGATGATGTGAATGCTTTTGAGGAACCATATACATTCATAAGGGTCTTCGATCTCATCTGCACTAATCGTGGACATCCTAGGGTTATATACGATTATATTAGGCTCACGACCCTTCCATTTGCCTTGGGTGGTAAAGCTGACTACTGGGTAAAGAACCTTGGAGTTACAGTCACTACCTATGCCCAGTTCAAGGACCATTTTCTGAAGAAGTTCTACCTCCTGAGTAGGACGGACATGATCAAGACACACATCACTAGCTTTTCCCAGCTACCCCATGAAGCCTTTGGACACCTGAGAGAGGTATAAGGGCATCTTGTAGAAATGTCCTTGTCATGGTTCAGATGACAACATCTTGGTCCTGTCGTTCTTCACCGGTCTCAAACTTGAGATGTTGGGTCTAGTGAGCTCTACCTGTGGAGGCAGCTACTCGTCACATGGACCAGATACTGTCTGGAGGGTATTCAAGCAGATGGTTGAGACTAGCCACTCACAGACCGCTAGCAGGGCGTACACACAATCCCCCAGTTCACTCTCATCTAGAGGGGGAAAGTCAGCTGTCATTGATCTCTCTTAGGACGTGATCCCTAACATGGGACTCCTTGTGAACAAGCTTACAATAGTTGAGAGGATCGATTAAATGATTGATGAGTTAGATAGGAGTGTCTCCATGATTCCCAAACATATGAAGGAGTTGACTGAAAAGGTATCTATGATAAAGATACAAGTCATGACTGCACCCTTTGCTCTCGTATACCAAGTTCACCATGTTCAAGAGTAGTTGGTGTCAGGGCAACCCCAAATGTAGAAGCAGGATCAGTCCTACACCCATTCTTTCTGGCAGAAACCTCCATCCGCCAAGACTGTTTTGGAAGAGCCTCCACCATTTTGGGAGATAAATGGAGTATGTTATACTTAGGACCCTACCAGGCAGAGAAGTACGGGGGTCCAATAGGATTACCAACGCCCCCCAACTTTCACAACACCGCATTCACCTCCACACCACCTCCTTCACAGTATAGCCCTAGATTTCAGTCACCCTAGCAACATTGACAACAGTACCATCGATATGGCCGATAGGGCTAGTACCAGGTGGGCCAGCAAGGCCCACATCTTTAGCAAATACCTTAGCACCAGCCGCAATAGAGGTAGTACCCTGGCCAACATGGCCAGTCTTCCCGTTCTTTTTCTCATTCTTTTCCACTTCCTTCTTTGTTTGGTCCCACTGACTCATAGTTTCAACATATGCTCGACACACTTCGTTCCCACCAGAACAAAATTAATGACTTTGGGGTGGATGTCAACCGCTTATACAGATGGCGAGATGAGTAGTCTGCACCCTCTTCCTTAATCCCATCCCAAGTTCAGGCTAAGCTCGATATGATGAACTGGTCTAGTTCTCAGCAACATCTTGGTCATGTATATTATTCAATATCTCCTAGATTTGAACATGAAATTCCTCCATGTGATGAGGCTAACTATATGTCACTTAGGAGAAGGACTGTGATTGTACCTAACAAGGCGAGGGACACGAGGAGGGGCCTCTTTGGAGCTCTACCTGAGGAGTCTTCAGAGGACGAGGAGGAGAGGCATCATATTGAGAGGCCCCATCAGCACCATCTAAGGATCTTTTCTCAGGGAACCAAGAAGAGAAAGAGAGTACGATTGTAGCATCAATAACATGGAGATACCTTAGATTCCATGGAGGACCTTGCACCTTCAGTTATGGTTGATACCACTGCAGCTTCTTTCCAAAACCTGTAGTAGATAGTTCTGATTTTGATCCCATGTTGCATCAAAAAGATTCATGTATGAATAACTCTGTTTCCATTAATGCAAAGAGCAATATTTCATTTCATGATTAAGACTCTTCATCTTTTGTTTCCCTTGTTTCAATCCCTTTCCCACATGCTCTTACGGCAGGAAAGTGCATCAAAAAGATTCAAAAAGATTACCCTGATATGACACGGTTTTGTAAAGAGAACATCATAGTTAAGGTGTCATTTGATGAGTATGTGGCTAATCATCACGCATTCCATAAATACATTAAGGTGAGATTCACACCTACTAGGGTTAGCAGGAAGAAAACGAACCAATATGTGAAGGCTCTTGTCTTGTCAGTAGCCACAACCTATTATCTCAAGAATCAACAACTACTAAGGAAAAAGAGATACATGGGTGCTCACTACGTGGAGAGTCGTATCGACAACATTTCGTTTGCATGCACTCTCTCGGATAATCTTTCTTCAATCAACTTACTTCTCTTAGCATTATATCAAAAATTGGAGTTGGGACCATACATAAATCTAGAGCTTTACTCCAATTCACATATCGTTCAATTAAGAGACCTAAGGGAGAAGTAAAGAACGACGTTATATCAATTGAGGGGTAGAACTATCAAGTTACTTCATAGAATTAGACAAGGAGATCCCCAATCGTTGGAGAGAATCTCATATCATTCTCGTGCAACCT
The DNA here is from genome assembly GCA_037367405.1 of Ottelia alismoides. Classification (NCBI taxonomy): domain Eukaryota; kingdom Viridiplantae; phylum Streptophyta; class Magnoliopsida; order Alismatales; family Hydrocharitaceae; genus Ottelia; species Ottelia alismoides. The sequence continues at coordinate 683,099 of JAZKJV010008603.1, forward strand.
TCCTTAGGACTGCAGGCCCAGCTTTCAACTATGGTACGATAACGATGAAGTTATGTTCTCCAGGTAGAGAGGTGAACCTTAATATGAAGCAGAAAAATGGCAATGACCTGATTCAAAGATTAGTACAGAGTACTCATCTTTAGAGGTAGATTGTTGAATGATTAGCACTATTGGGATTTGGAGACAGGTTTCTTCAAGATAGACTGAGACCCTTTCAACTGGAAAGGTCATAATGCAAGATGCAGTTTTCCAGGTGTTTCCTGATATTGTGAGATATGCATCTACCTATTCCCATGATTATGTAGGGATCCATCAGGATCAATCGATTCCATCCTCTTCGAAACAATCATGGGACATAGATGATGAGTCGGACACAACTTTGGTTGTATCACATCTCTTCTACTCCCAATACTTCTGAGTTGGAGTCTATCACTACATAGTTGAGCCCACCTTCATGCAACATGCATGCATATTCAGATTCTGTTCAACCAGATTTTCTTGATGACACGACATTGCTAGAATTGAAATCACCGCCTCCTACACTGAAGTACACCTTTCTTGTGGGACCCAAAGAGTGATATCATGTTATCTTTAGCTCGGACTTGACTTTAAAATAGGAGTTTAGGTTGTTAGAGGTTTTAGAGAGGAACCGCAAAGCAAAATGCTAGACAATATTAGATCTCGTGGAGATCAACCTCGCTCTCTACTCGCACTACATTTTGCTGAGGATAATGTGAGACCTTTCCATGAGTTCTAGAGGAGACTCGACCCCAATCTATGGGAAGTAGTGAAGAATGATATTGAGAAATGGTGCAAAGCAGGGTTTATATACCCTACTTCTGACTCCAAGTGGGTGGAACCACTTCATACTGTCATGAAGAAGTCAAAAATTCAGATGGTCACCAACGAGTCAGGTGTAGAGGACACGAGTACCCATGTCATGGCATGTCTATGTCGACTACATGCACCAGAATGTTGCGACCAAGAAAGACAACTTTCCCTTTCCATTCATTGATCAGATCTTGAAGAGACTCGCGGGAAAGCGTTCTACTGTTTTCTTGACAGGTGCTCATGCTACAACCAGGTAGATATATCCCTTGAAGACCAGGAAAAGACCACATTCACATGTCCATTCCGCACTTACGCATTCAGGTGCATGCATTCGGGCTCTGCAATGCCCCATGTATTTTTTAGTGGTGCATGATCATTGTATTTCTTGAGATGGTGGGAGATTTCTTGGATGTATTCATTGATGGTGATTCATCTGATACATGTTTCGCGCACTTTGAAGGAGTCCTCAGGCGGTGTAGGTAGGTGAATATAGTACTCTCCTGTGATAAGAGTCACTTTATGGCAACAGAGGACATCGTGTTAGGGCATGTCATCTCCAAAACGGGAATGGTTAACCCTACCAAGGTGGAGGTGATCGAGAAACTCAATCCACCTACCAACGTGAAGTCAGTGAGTTTGTTTCTAGGGCATGTTGGATTCTACAGGAGATTCATTCAGGATTTTTCAAAGATTTCCTGCCCTGACTGAGCTCTTAGGGAAAGACACAGAGTTTGTTGTATACCACATGTGTATGGAGGCCTTTGCGCTCTTGAAGATGAAGATCTATGCCCCGCCTATCCTAAAGGCTCTTGACCGATCTCTCCCCTTTGAAATCATGATTGACGCTTCAAATTTCGTTATAGGAGATGTGTAGGACAACGACGAGAGGGGATCCTGTTTGTGATCCACTACACAAGCAAAGTATTAGACCCTACACAGAAGAAATATAACATGACTAAAAAGGAAATGCTTTTTGTAGTATAGTCTCTTAAGAAGTTCAGATCATATATTTTGGTATCTAAGGTGATAATCTACATTGCTCACATAGCCATTCGATACTTAATGGAAAATAATGATGTGAAGGCATGTCTTCTTAGGTGTATTTTTCTCCTCCAGGAGTTTGACTTGGAGATAAAAGATAAAACTGGAGTGAAGAGTTTTGTGGTTGATCACCTTTCCCGGATTGAGCTTAAGGATTCTCTTGATTTTGAGCATATTGGAGATACCTTCCCAGACAAGTCAATTCATTCTATTGACTCACTCTCGTGGTATACCAACATGGTGAAATTTCTTGTATCCAAGCAAGTTCCCCAAGATTGGACTAGGATAAGCATTGAACGACTTAAGTCGGATTTGAGAAGATACCATTGGGACAATCCGTTCCTTTTCTTTAAAGGGTCAGATTGTGTTTGGAGAAGGTGTATTCCTCGGGAGGAATATTTGAGTGTCCTCATGTATTGTCATTCCTTGAGGTTGGAGAACACTATTAGAGGAAGAGAGCCACTCACAAGGTACTACAATGCGGATTGTACTAGCCGACCCTATTAAGATATGTTGTTGAGTGTATGCTCGTGCACGATTTGTCAGAGGATGATAGGTACAGTTATAGAGAGATATGAGATGCCAATGCAACATGTGATTATTTGTAATGTTTTTGAATAATGGGGCATAGATTTCATGGGTCCCTTTCCCAACATCTAAGGACATGAGTACATCTTGTAGGTGGTTGATTATTTTTCTAGGCAGGTGGAGGCTATCCCAACGCAAAATGCAGACAACAAGACTGTCTGTAAGTTAGTGAGAGACCATATTATTGCCAAGTTTGGGATGGCAAAAGTTCTGATTTCTGATGGGGGTATCTACTTTGTGAACTGAGATGTGAGATCTTTAGCTAAGGACGACGGATTTGAGGACAGAGTTACGAGTCCTTACCACCCACAATCCAATGGCATGGTAGAGGTTTCGAACGGAGAGTTGAAGAGTATTTTGCAAAAGGTTGTTCATCCTGATAAGAGGAACTGGTCCCATCTCTTGGACCAAGTTCTTTGGGCCTATAAGACAACCTACAAGACACCTTTGGGCACTTCACCATTATCACCATTGACGCACAATGCACGCTTTCGTACGCCCCCATCGGCGGACCCCAACACCCTTCATCGCCTCGCTGCCTTGTCCCGTAGCGGCCCTAAATTGCTCTGCTGCCCTTCACAAGCAAGCATTCCGCCCTCAGTGAGATCTCCTTGGGACAATTGACCCTCAGATTATGTGCACTCCCCTTTTCGTCATCATCTGAACCTTATGTTCACAACATGTGAGGGTTGGGGTGAAAGTTGCACAGCAAACCCCCGTCTCTCCACAAATCACAGGATAGCCCCTCTAGCTACCCCCCCTTCGCACTTGCGAGGCTCGTGAGATGTGGGAAATTTGTAGTTCTAACCCTCAATTTCCAAGCATTGGTAAGGGAGTCTAGCCTTCTAGGAGGCGAGTGAGTCACACATGACCTCTTGGGAAAATTGCGCAAAGATCCCTGCTTGTTTGGGTAATTGCATATCATTATATTCAACATATTTACTTTTTTTTCAATTTTGGTTCTATGTATTGCATGCATACCCTTGTGTTTATATCTATGTTTGAACATCATTTAGTTATTCAATTTTTATTCAAAAATTAAATCTTATAGAAATAATTATGCTCTATAATTGTGGATGTTGATTGAATTTTTCCGAGCTATGATTTATTAAACATAATTATTTTGGTGGAAAATCACATAATTTACCCATTGCATGATATTCAATTCATATTAAATTAATCGTTGCTTCAAAAATTTCTAAGAATTCATAATAGGTAGATTTTAGATTGCTTTACATTGCCCAAAAATCATCTTGTTTACATGCATATCGAGGTCACAATAAAATATTTAGTGATTGTAGTAATTAAGTTTTAATAGATTGTACATCAATCTTTTTTTGGATTTATTTATTTTTCTAGATAGATCCTCATTAGATACATATAGGATACTTTTAGTTCCTAAAATTAAATTGATTTACTATTTATTAAAATAAATTTGTGAAAAATCACCCAACATGCAATTTAATTCTTAATTAAATCATCTTACATCAGAAAGTTCCAAAAAATTAAAGTAATTTAATTTCATCAGTTTTCATCTTCTGGACAAGTTTGAGGATTTTTGGACTTGATTTGATTGTAAATTGCATTTTTGTCCTCTAAATAGATCGAATTTGCATTGCTTGAAAATACCAAAAAGCCTCCTTAAAAACCTAGCTTCTAGATCGCCTAATAATTAACATAAGGAGACAATGGCCTCCCTAAGTTCGACCTTGGGCTTGCCCAAGTAAAAATATAAATAAAATGCTTGCATTTACTGATAAAAAAACTAATTGGAGGTTTTTAATTGATCTGTTAATTGCCCGACAACAACAATTCGACACTATTAACCAGGGTAAATACTAGTCTTTCAACTACTAAATAAACTTTGACCCTAATAAAATCTGTAATTGATACTAAATAAGGGGACTTCATTGTATTGGGTTCATTAAGCCCACATTTTCTACTGGTACACTCTAGATTGATCGAGGTGCAACCCTTAAGATTAGAGCACAAATCCCAGTCTGTGGCTGCCTTGATTATTGACTTGGTCTGTGATATAATAGTGCTTCTATCGGTGTGAGGACGAGTAGGGACAAGTCTTCTTGCAAACGTAGTCTAAATTACTTGAGCATAGGGGAACTATGACAAGAGATCCATGTCTCATCGTTCCACGTCCGAGTATCCTCAAGGAGACATATTTGATTCGTTGCATCAACTTCCTCTCTGTATTTCTTTGGTTGAGTAATAGACCCATATCTGATATCACGGACCTTCAAAAAGTACATACTAATGGTTACAAAGGCAGTGGGAAGCACATGACACTTGTCCGGTAGTACTCACTCGCCTATAGGGGTAGAACTAAGGACTAAGATTGATAAGATTGCCTAAAAATAACCAACAAAACTGACAAGATAAATAGCCAAACTTTCACGGCTTCACTATGTTGATTGGTGAACGTAATTGCTTTAGTGTTTGTTTGGGTCTATATTAGGTCAAAGAGTACAGTCACGTGAACTTGCACCTATTATTTTCCTTCTTTGTATAATTCCTTTTTTTTACTTTTCTCCTTTTACCTCTTCTCATTTCCTCTTCATTTTATTCCTTGTATTTCCCAGTACTCATTATTCATCATCTTAGATCTTTTTATTTCTCAAAATGTCAGGTCTTGGATGGTTTAGTCTGGACTCCCCATATGACCACATCGATTCCATGACCCCAACATTTTTATTTTTTCATGGCAATTCCAGAAAAGAAGGGTTTGGATCTTGTGAGCCACTCTCAAGACTCCCTGTCTTCTTCATCTTAAATAAACCAGGATCGCACTTGAGATGGAGATCAACCTGACTCCATATACATTGTCCAATCCAATAATGTTCTAATTGACCCTAATTTTGAACTCTTGTCTACATCTGGTGCATAATTCTAGCCTGATCAAGATTCATTTCCTCATGCAGTTCTACAAACCGATCAAGATACCATTTTTTATGAGTCTGATTCAGGGATGGCTCCACAGAAAGAGAAGGCACATCAAGTTGAGTAGAATGAAGTAAACGTTCAAATGATTGCCTCTATATTCATGATTCCGACACATCTAACTGCACAAGACGAAGCTTAGGATGTCTTCCAAGAGATGTTATTGGAACTGAGGAGACATGGAGAGAACAGAGGAGGGAAAAAAGCACATGCAGATGGACCTCGTGCAGGGGAAGATGAGGAAAGAAGAGTGGCTCCCAAGCCTAAACTAAAAGAGACTTGCTATCCTGTCACTACCTAGATGACTGAGCAGAACCAAATTCAACTGATTCATGAACACTCTAAGCTGAAGCCACAACTCTTGCATCTTCTTTCATTGTTCCACAAAACACCAATGAGGAACACTGCATCCATCTACATCAGATTGGCCATATCTACAGAACCACACACTATCTAACATCCCATTATGCGCAGTCAAGATGATTGTCTTCCTCTTTAGCCTTCAGGATAAGGCTCTATATTGGATCAATCATTTGGGGAAGGTAGTGACGACTTTGGAGGAACTCAAGTAAACATTCCTACACAAGTTCTATCCCCTAGGCCATTTGAATTAGATGTGCATCTACATCTCAAATTTCTCCCAAGGACCCTACAAGTCCATACATGAATCCTGGGAGAGATTCAATGATTACAGAAGAACGGTCGCGCCATGCTATTCCAAGGAACAACCTAGTCCAATACTTCTTTAGGGCATGACTCGAGAGATAGAGGTTGATAGATGGCGCTTGTGGAGGCTCTCACTTCAATAAAGATGAAGATGTCATATGGCAGATATTTGAAGAAATGGTCGAGGAGAGGTCTCCTTATCTTCATCTCGAGCATATCAGAAGCAATAATAGATCCACCAAACCATCAATATGGAGGCATCGCATGATGAGGACTTGGATTAGAGCACCAAAATCAGCGTCATTAGGTGCTACATGTACAAAGTGGACATAATTGAGAAACAAAAGAACCTTAAACACATCACGGAAGCTTAAAGATCGCATTATATGTGATCGGGAGCGACTAGTCACACTTGTTGCTCTTGGCAGCGGAATTTAAAAAATTAAAGCGATGAAATCACATAATCCAAGAATAATTCTTGGATTGTTTCACTTAAATCAAAATGTATATATTGGAATACCTCTTGAAGTGTGGTTGCGATCAAAGTCTCTAAATGAAGAGACTACATGTCTAAAGTTCAACCCGACAGAGGAGACGCTTGCGAGCGCATTGATGAAACACGCCTTCTCGCAATTAAAGATGTTGATCCAAGCGAAAGATCTTCTTATTTCATCACACACAATATGAGGTCTTCTTTGCATATTGGAAGCACAGAGGAAGACAAAGATCCATGAGTGGTCAAAGCGGCAACATGATGGCATAGCTACGTCAACTATTCTCTCTAGGTCACAAAGTGGATGACCACTTTAGAGAGAGTGGGGCATGTATGATGATGAGAGAGAAAGATTGTGAATTCTATGTTGTAAAAGAAGCGCTAGGATTCCCTCTTCTTTTATAATATTTTGGGAGTTCATGGATCTCAATCCATGAACAACACTAATCCAATGGTAGAGATTGATTTGTGTTTCTTTCAAAGGATATGATTTTGTTGTAAAAACACAATAATAATTAATTAAACTAAATTAAATATATTGAATAATTATCGATATAAATTAATTCAATCAAATCAATGTACATTAAAGGATTATAAAATGAGGCAAGTTCCTTCCTAATATGAGGGGGACAGCCACCTTGAAGTAGGATTCAAGAGTGGTTGTCCACCCTCCCTATATGGAAGGGGAGCCTCTTTTGCAATAATGTGAGATCATGTATCTCACATAAACCTTTAATTATTTGCAACAACTTTTATTGCAAATTATGTCACAAAAATAACTCTGAATTATTAAGTGACAATTTCAATCATGCCATTGGAAATTGCGAAGCATATTCATACATCCAAAATAAAATGTAAATTGTATTTTCAATTAATTATCCAATGTGAATTCAATTCACATCCACATTTAATTTGTAAATACTATTTACAAATATCTCTCTCTAATATATTATAAATCATATTTATAATGTATATGATTAATATAGATAGTACTATCTACATTATTCATTTTATGATAATTAAATCTCATTTAATTATCTTGCATCAACATTCTAGTGCATTTAAATAATATGATTCACATTCAAATTATTCATGATAATTAAAACACATTTAATTATCTGTTTCTTAATGCTCAAGTATACATTTAACAATGGATATATTCTTTAATTCTTTCAAGAATAACACGCTTTCTCCGCGGATACTTAGAGATACAGATAGGGTGATTGTACGTTCTACATATAATGACATAGATATTGAGATCACATCTCAAATCCATATCTTGATGACCTCTCAAAGATGATAGATTAAATCAATGTCGTAAATATAATCTTCTAAATCATATTCAAATCAATGTCCAACATTTGGACAAAGATTAGATTACTTCTTTACTAAGAGGAGTCACTAAAATCCAGACATGTTTCATCACTCCCTCGGAATGGAATCATCTTGGTTATATAATCGTTTATGATCACATCACCCTCGAGTGTTCCTAATACACGAACATCCTACATATTGGAAGACCTAGAATAAACATGAAAATTTAGATTATTTTATATTGTCTTATTCAGGTTTTTATGATTAAGATTCTCATTTGATCATTGGGAATTGATATCGACCATATACTTTCCAAAATCATATCATACCTATAAATTCTTTTCATTCTTCCAAAGCAAAATGACCATGCATGCTATTTGATCGGTCCCAATACCTCATGAGTGAGCTCATATCTTTCGGTTTCACTAGTGAACCTATATGATTCTTTGAGAGATCATATGACTCATATGCCATTGTATGCACACTAACTCGCCAATGTATAGACCTTGATTAGGCCATCAACCTGTAGGTCTATCAAATCTACACACCCAGACATATAGCAATGCATATGTCTCCGGTTAGAAGATGCATGCCTATATCATGACAGTATACGACATAGGTCTTAGTTATCTCGATCTCGTTAAGTCAACTCTTTCACCTAACTTATCCGGTACCTCTGAGTCTCTATTCCTATGCAGAGAACCTACATCAAGAGGTCGATCAGATATCAACCTATAGAGAAGGATTGCCATCTCCTTCTCAGGCTGGAGATCATCTCTTGACAATCATTTGACGGTGCATTATGAGTCCACAATCTAACTCTTTATATATCATCAAAGAACCAACCTCTATGATTCAACAATTCAATTAACATATGTATGATCATTAAGATGGTTGTGATGCATAACCCTAATTGTACTAAGGGGACTTATAGTGCATTTATTCATTTAATTTCTGATAAGGAGTGAAATAAATCAATATCCTTTAATAGTGTATTAAGATTACAATAACATGTATTGCATAAATGGTTCACCTCGGGCTCATACGGCTAACACATTATCCTCCTCATTATTTTGTATATAATAATCACTCGTATCCTATGAAGCATCACTATCAGTCTCAACGTAGTCAGCATGCTGAATTCTTAGGGTCGCCCTTGTTAACCCTGCCTTAGATTGTTTGGCTCAACTGGTGAAGAGCCGAATAGAGATGAACCGGGAAACTTGATGACCTTACTGCCACCAAGATGATCATACTAGTGCGGTCGAGACCAACTCCAATAATTTAAGTGCAAAGAGCAGGTAGTTCGTGATTTGTCCTCCGAGCCCATAGATTATAAATGACTTTATGTTATCTAACATGGTGACTCTCAAGAATAATAGGACCATGTAGTTGTCTGCCATAGACAAGGGGAAGAAAAAAGTGTCAACTGGTAAATCATCATCTTCAGCATCAGTTGATCCAGCAACAGGATCAGGTGACAAAGAAGAAGCAGGAGCTACACCAGATCAATAAACTTACAAAAAATGAAAAGACCAAAAAGCGAATAAAGGCCAAGGCTGAACCAAGAAAGACAAGGAGAAGCCATCTCCAAGAACAACTCTCGTGCCAACTAATGAAACCGAGTTTCCAGTTTTTCTCCACTTGTATTGGATGATTGTATCCCTTCTAGTCATCCGATTGTACAAGATGTTCTATTTTAAGAATGGTAACTTGATTTCTGTAAATATTCCTTTTCCAGATGCTATAAAAAACTCCAAACAATTAAGAAATAAAAAATAGCATTGTATGATCCCGCCATTATTTAGATATTGTAGAATATCTTGTTGGATATGCGAGCCCACGACGAGCCATTATGCAATAAATGTTATTGCACATATCATTCCCTGATCTGAAATGAAGAATAAATAATTTGCATAATAGGTCCCTTAGTACAATTAGGGTTATGTACCATGAACATCTTATTGATCATACAGCTGTTGATTCTATTATTGAATCATAGAGGCTGGTGCTTGGATGGATATCTAATGAGTAAAAGATTGAGGACTCATCAAGCACCGTCAAATGATTGTTAAGAGATGATATCCAGCATGAGTAGGAGATGGCAATCCTTTCTCAGTTAGGATGATATATGACCGAACTCTTAATGCAGGTCCTCTGCATAGGAATAGAGATTCGGAGGTGTCAGATTAGTTAGGTCAAAGAGTTGACTTAACGAGATCGAGATATCCAAAGTCCTATATCATATGCTGTCATGATATAAGCACACATCCTCTGAGTGGAGATAGATGTGTTACTATATGTCTGAGTATGTACATGTGGCAGACCAATAGGTTGATGACCTAAACAAGGTCTATACACCAGCATGTTGGTGTGCATATAAGGGCATATGAGTAATACGATCTCTCAAAGGGATCATACAGGTTCAGTTACTGAACCGGAAGACATGAGCTCACTCATGAGATATTGGGAAGAATAAAATTCCGTGCACGGTCGTCTCTCTTTGGAAACTTGACTGAATTTATAGGTTTGATATATACTTTTGGAAAGTATATGATCAAGACCTAGGTATGATATATGCTTTTGGAAAGTATATGATCAATACGAACTCCCAATGATCAAATGAGAAACTAACTGATAAAAACCCTGAAGTAGACACTATAAAGTTGATCTAGTACTTCGGGTTTATTCCGAGTCTTCCAATATGTAGGATGTACAGGTATTGGGAATACCTGAGGGTGATGTAATCATAAACGATTGTATAACCATGACGCTTCCATTCCTAGGGAGTGATGAAACAGGTCTGGATTTTAGTGACTCCTCTAAATAGAGAAGTAATCTGATCTTGGTCCAAATGTTGGGCATTGATCTGAATATGATTCAGATGCAATGAGAAGATTAGATTTACGGTCTTGATTTAATCAAGCATCTATTGGAGGCCCGCGATCTGGATTTGAGATATGATCTCAATATCCAAGTCACTATACGTGGAACAATACAATCACACTGTCCTTATCTCCAAGTATTCGCGGAGAAAGCGCATTATCCTTGAAAGAGTTCAGGATAATTTCATTGTTGATATAAGTATCCGAGCATTAAGAAAATAGATAATTAAATGTGATTTAATTCTCATGAGTAATATGAATTCGATTCATATTATAAAGAGAGTTATCTTGGATAATTAATTGAGATTTGATTATCAAAGATGTGAATAATGTGAATGCGATTCATATTATTTGGGCACAATAGAATTGAGATCCAAGATGATTAAATGTGATTTAATTATCATGTATATGAATAATGTGGATAACAATATCCATATTAGTCATATATATTATAAATGTGATTTATAATATATTAGAGAGAGTTGTTTGTAATTTACATTTGTTAATTAAATGTTGATGTGAATTGAATTCACATTGGACAATTAATTGAAAATGTAATTCACATTTTATTTTGGGTTGTGAATATGATTCACGTTTTCCAATGGCAAGATTGCAATATTCACAAAATAATTATGTATTATTTTTGTAGAATAATTTACAACAATTGTTGTTGTTTTAAAGTGAAGATACATGGAATAATGTAATCAAAGGAGATTACATTGAGATGCTCCTTCCATATTAATAGGAGGGACGACCACCTATTCCTAATAGGAAAGGGTGGCCGTCCACTCCATGTATATGGATGGAGGCACTCTCCTTTCCATTATCTCCATATGTTGTTGATTTAATTTTGGATTTGATTTATATTGATTTATCAATATTTGTTTAATCTAAATTAAATTAATTGTTGTTGGTTTTTACCAACATAAATATTAGCCATTGAAAGAAACACAATCAATGAGAACCATTGGATTTGTGTTGCCCATGGATTGAGATCCATGGATCCTAAAATATTATATAAGGAGATGCATCCCTTTGCTCTTCTTTACACACAACACATAAGAGAACATAAGTATCTCTCTCTCTCTCTCTCTCTCTCTCTCTCTTTTTCTCTCTCTACATGTCTACTCTCTCTCCCTCTCATGTGGCCGTCCACCATGGATGCCCTAGAGAGGTTCTCCATCGCCACAGCGTCGTCGTTATGCTGCCCGATCGTTTGCTCGTAGATCTCCGTCTCCTTCGGTGCGCCTCGCTCGTGAAGAAGACATTGGATCTTGTGTTGAGATCAGGAGATCCTCCGCTTGAATCATCAACATGGATTGCGAGAAGCACGCGATTCATCCCCGCGCTCGCAAACATCTCCTCTGTCGGATCAGACTTGAGACAGGAGGTCTCTTCGTTTAGAGACTCGATTGCAACCACGCTTCAAGAGGTAATCCTATTACTTGTTTGTGGTTTCGGTGAAACAATCCGAGAAGTGTTCTTGGATCATGTGATTTCGTCGCATGAAAATTTTTTTATTTCCGCTACATAGAGCAACTAGTGCGACTAGTCGTTATTTGTCGTATTCGATACGATGCTCACGCTTCTGTGATGCGCTTAAGGATCTAACCATATCCTTCATATATCTCTTGAAATGCCATTGTTGAAAGCCATGGAATATATGCCTTTTGTGAAGAAAGTACTGAAAGTGGCATGTACATCAAAGCATTAACCCCGGAAAAATAAACGTTGTAGATCAGAGAAGCACACCATGACCATGGATACAATAAATGTGATCAATTATCTCCCAATAAAGAATAAAAATAATGGAGTATCTTTAATTCGATGAAAGATATTTGATCACATTTTTGAGCGAGCTCTGTTCGATAACAATTCTTCCATAAACCTTATGCACTCCTCATGACTTCATGAATTTGGGATGGGTCCGCTAAAACCTTCATGTGTGATCCTTTAGTTTTCTGATCGATCCATTAAGTGGCCTAGAGGTTTATTAGAGGATAGTTTTGTAATAGTGCATAATGTGAAATTCCTAGTAAACTTCTTGTCCTAGACATGGATTCCCCTACACTCTTACTCCATACCTTGATTATTCTTAATTGATTGTTCCTTCCAACAATAAAGAGGTATATGATTATGGGTATGAAAAGATCATGTTCCTCTCCTACGGCGACAAGCTTACAATGGATATGATCACTAAGACGAAAGCTGTAGAGAGCACATCTGAGAGAGGACAGTCGGAACTTACTACAAAAGACTGTGATATTATTCAAAAGATCAAAGAACCATGCTTATCACTGGATGATATCCTGACATAGGAAATCCTCTTCCTAGAGGAGGACTTGGAAATCAAATCAACACTTGCTCCTTTGCAGATAGGGAGGATGATTCAGAAGAACTGATCGAGCTACTCAAAGAAGATTCATGCCAAACGGAACAAGAGAAATTATTGCATATACATTCGGAACATTAATGTTTGAGCCAAGAGTGACAAATGTAAGCAACATCTTATTATTTGCAGATCATGCACCAAACAATTCAGTTTCCGAAGTGTTTGAGAAGCTGACTCAGAATATACCAGAGTCAAAGCTACTTCAGGTAGATCTTAAGTATGCTTTCATTATTGGTGAGCAGAATTTGTATCTGATTATTATCAGTAGAAGATTAACCACGGATCAAGAATATTGCTTGCTAGAGATTGTAGAGACACCCATAAGTCTCTTGGTTGGGATGTTTCAGATCTTCGAGGGATAAATCCAGCCTTATGTGTACACTATATCTACTTAGAGGACGATTGCAAACCATCACGTGAATTTTAGAGAAGGTTAAACCCTAATATTCTAGATGTTGTCATGAAAGAGATAACGAAGTGGTGTGAGGCCGGCTTCATTTATCCTATCTCTGACTTGAAATGGGTTAGCCCATTGCATGTAGTTCTGAAGAAATCTAGAATTACAATGGTTAGAAACGACTAAGAATAGGAGATATCTACTCGAGTACATACTTCATGGTGTGTTTGTGTTGACTACAGACTTCTGAACTCAACGACAAAGAAGGGTCACTTTCATCTATCTTTTATTGATCAAGTGCTTGAAAGGTTTTTAGGGAAAGAGTTCTTTTGCTTTTTGGATGGGTACTCCGAGTACAACCAAGTGGCAATCGCTCTTGAAGATCAAGAGGAAACCACTTTCACCTGTTCGTTCGACACTGATGCTTTCAAGCGGATGCCCTTTGGACTATGTAACATGACCGCTACGTTCTGAAGGTACATGGTGGTTATTTTTGCTAACAACATTGATAGCTTTCAAGGTCTTTATAAATGGTTTCTTGATATATGGTGATAGTTTTGATTCTTGTCTTGATGTTAATGGATTTGTGAGAGGATCCTAACACCTGGTCTTAAAGGGTCGATGATTCCCGACAAGTTGGGTCCAGCAATCGTTGTGTCGATCGCTCTTTAGGCACTCGAAACATCATCAATCCAATCAAGCAAACAATCAACCCATAATCTAAGATAAATCTATGAAAATATGGGAGTCAAAATTTATTTTATTTTAACTCTACAAAATATGTATATATTGAATAAGTGTAGATTGTCGAACCACAAAGAGCAAATACGTGGATAGTTATTATTGCCTAACAAATAAATAACAAATATTGCTATACTTTTAATAACTTTTAATTTTTTGTGGGTTTTTAATGATATTTAATAATTTTTATGTATTTTTTATGTTTTATGTTGTATTTTTATTTTTTTATTTTTTTACTTTTATAATTTTCTGATTTCCAATTCCTGTTTTAAAGAATATATAATGAGTATATATACATATATATAATAATATGTATAATATAAGTAATATATATGATGTATGTAATGAATATATAAAAAATCTATAAATATATACATGTATAGTCCTTTTCATTTTTAAAGGTTTTAAATGTATTTATATGCATTTATAATAATAATACTTATTATAATAAGTATATAAATAATAAAATGTGTATATATACTATATATGGTTTTATATTTATAAATATATCTAAAAAATCAAAATTTTAAAATAAAATGTTTTGTCTTTTTATATTTTTCTATGTTTTCATAATTTTTTGGTATTTTTTGAGATTTTTTGTATTTTTTAATGTCTAAGATACTTCAAAACAGGGAGTTAATAAATAGGCCAAATTGTTTTGAGGTATGAAAACATAAAATAAGTGCAAAATTTCATAATACTATTTTTAATCTGTAGTATATAATAAACGTGAAAATATACAAAAGAAAACTAGTTTTTTATTTTATATATTTTTTACTATTTTTTTGGGTTAGGAGTTTTTTTATTTTTTATGGTTTTTATTTTATATTTTTGTGATTTTTGGTTTGTAGCTATATTATAGAGTAATATATAATATCTAATTTTTTGAATTTTTAAAAGTGGTTTTGTAATTTTTTGTATTTTTATATTTAATTAATGAATGAATAACTCCTAAATGATTTTTAATAAGCAGAAAATGCAAAAAAATGATAAATAAAAGTCATGGTGTGAATGAGCATCATTTAAATCATATCCTATAATTTTTCCATAATTTTTCAAGTATGGGAGCTATTTAATCAAAGTTAAAAGATAAAAAATTAATTATATAGTATGGGAAGGGGCATAAATAAAGCACATAGGTTGTCGTGCAAAAATACCAAAAGATTTGAACTGAAATAAAATATTTATATGTTAAAATGAAATAAATAGGCATAGAGGGGTATGTCTACAAAATACCCACTCGCGTGGGGGACCATGCAAGCTTAGACGACATGGACCTAATTGCAAAATACAATAAAGGCAGGATCCACTTGCAAATTTTACAATACTTTTTAAACTACAAATATTATTTACATGACAATGAAATAAAAAAGGTGGAGGTGTGTTGATGCAATTACCCCTAAAATGTACACGCAATCCAACGACCCTTGATCTTCACTAGGACACATGGCCAATGCTAGACGACATATACTAGTTTGATGATCGAAGGTCAAGATTAAATCTTGTATATCATTTGACAGCTGAATCCGACCTTGATCCGACGGACGGGATAAAAACTAGAGTGATGTGTGAATTCGATGATTACTTCTCTTCCCCAAGAACACAGAGGAACAACTTTACCGTGGAACCTCAATCTACAATCTCTTCCTCCTCAGAGCTCCTCCAATGTTGCTTTGATGCTCTGCTCGTACCTAATGATGGTCTACAGCTATTAATGTCCTCTAAAAGGTCTAAGACCCAATGATGGGGTCCTGGTGGCTCACAAAGCGCAAAGGACCTAGAGATCCTGTTCTTGGACCTAATCCCCCTCAGATGGGGTCTTCAGAACCTGCAAAGATTATATGAAGAATGGTTGTGCAATGGACATGGTTATGGCTATTATTGGTGGAAGGTCAAGGTGGAAATGGAGGTGGGGTGTAGAGGTTCATTGAGGATGGAGGAGGGGACCTCGGTGTCTTGATCTAGAGAAGGATCAAAATGGCTAAATGCTAAGGCAATGGAGAAAATGAAGAGGAGTGGAGTGGAGGTGGAATGGAGGTCGGAACAAGGCTAGACGATGGAGAATGATGGCCAAAGCTCTAAATCTCCAGCAAATTAAAATTGAAAATTTACACTAAAACAACATATCAAAGCATGAATGAAAATCTAGAAATAAAAACTACATCTGAAATCGACCTAGAAATCTAATAAAGGAAGAACTGCTCGTACTTGAGATCACATATCATGAACCTCGTCGACAAAGCTCTGACGTACTGTGGATCACTCCAAATGACACCCCTTCATGCGCTACAAGACCACAAGGAGCAATATGTCACCAAGACCAACTTGTTTTTGGCGTACTCTAAGGGTTTAAGCAGGCCAAGAAGGATTGGGCAAGGAAGATGGATGTACTAGGGAGACTTTGCATGAAGAAAGCGAACCTTCTTGGGCAGTGCCATCTGACGAGTCCAGATTTTTCTTATGTTAATTATCATGAATTATTAAGCATGTAAAAAAATGTGTCGCTTCATTGTAGGTGGGTGATCGGAATCAATCAAGAAATAATAATTTAGGTATTTAATTCAATTAATTCAAGTGACTTTTTGTTTGTTTTACCTTGCAAGTCCCAAGGTCGAACTTGAGGAGGCAAAGGAACAACCTAGGTTAATCTCTATCAAAATTCATACATGATTTTCGAGGCAGAATATTTTTCTTATTTTTGATGCAATTTTTTTGATGCAAATGAAAATGAGGCCAATTTTAAGTACTAGAAAATAAATGTTAATCAAAGGATGTCCAAAAATTCATTGTATTTTTTTTTTGAATTTTTTGATGCGAAATGAATATTTTAGAATTAATGAATGCAGACAATGAGCTTTACAATAATTCATTATAACAAATATCAAATCTACAAATTTTCATGAAATAAAATTAAATAAGGTATATAGCATAGGAATATACTCAGAAAAATCCTAAACCCTAAATGTTGAATTTAATACCTATTAAAAATTAATTATTGAAATACATGAAATGGTCTTACGGAGAAAAATTATGCATGCAAATACAATTCCTTTTAGGTGCAATTGTAAAACACAATTAATTCTACTATTCGTAAATTTTTGTTGATTTTTGGAGCGATGGTTAATTAATTATGTATTTCTAAGCACAACTTGAGCAAAATATGCAATTTTTCTTAAGAATATTAATTATTAATTAGCCATAGATAATAAAAATATGATAAGCATGCTACAATGTAGATAATTAATCGAGAAACACAATGCACATTTTAAATATTAAAATGATGCAAAATGTAGGTTCAAATTACAAATAAAATAGAGAGGTATCAATGCAATATTCAGAAAATAAGTGAAATATAAAAAATGTCGAAGAAGGATCTAAAGATAATTACTGGCATCCAGAGGAGTGTCTCTGCAAAAATTCCAAGGGACACATCCATGGTACGTGCCCTCTAGGAGGCGGAGTAGATTCTGAATTGGAGAGATCTCTGGGGGTCTTCTGCAAACTTTTCAGTGGTCGTGTGTGGCATGTGACCCTGGAGTGGAGGGACTTCCGTGATGATTTGGTAGAGTCTGGGGGCCTTTTCCAAATCGTCCCCTCTTGCACGTGCGCAACATGTGGGAGGGTCTCAGGATTCGTGGACCCAGTGGCTGGCGTGGTAGAGCAAAGGCCGAGGAGTGGCGGAGGCAACCTCAGGCGATGAAGGTGGAGGTCGTGTGGTATTGGGAGGTGTTGCTCTGTATTCGAGGGAGCGGAGGAGTAAAGCTCTGATGGAGATGATGCAGATGGAGGGAGAGAGAATTAGCGAAGCGAGGGAGTAGTGGAGGATGGAGACATGGGAGATGAACACTAAGTAGGCAAAGTACATGGGAGAGCTAGATAGAGGCGATCAGATGCGATTGGAGCAGAAGCTAGATTCGGCAGGGGAAGCTGCAGCGATGTGTGGAACATCGGATCATGTCAAACAAAGGGACCAAGCATCAAAATTGGAGGTGTTGTCACCACCACAGTCATGAATATTCTTCCTCTTGCGATGAGAGTCGGCTGATGGGAGATGAAGGAGGCATCTTCAGGGTTAAATAGTAGTAGGTGCCCCACCAATTTAGGGAGATTGTCAACGGAATTGATGCGATGAGGGATTGAGGGGATCGGCGATTTGATTTGGGTAATTGGAGATTGGGGGTTTGATCGGAGAAGGCGATTTTGGAAGGGGATCACATGAATGAGGAGCTACGTATAGTGATGGAAGGAATATCATCATTAATTGGAAGGGCAGACGGTGAGATTCGCGGTGGAGATCGCGGAGGGGCGACGACAGCACATATTAGGAACAGGGGAGGAGATGAGAGCTGCACGTGAGGCATGTGCACAACACGTGCAAGGGTTTTGACTTTTTATCTTTTTATTTTATTTTTTTGGAACAAAAAAATAAAATATAAAGGCCAAAAAATGTGTGACATGTGGCAGCTCCAGGAGATGCCACATGTCAACTCCAGAAAATTTAGAAAATAAAATACAAAGATAATAAAAAAGAAATAGCAAAAGACCTCGGATAAAAAAATCTTCATGAAAGTTTCTCGTCTTTAAGAGATCTGTGGAAGAGACCAAAATCAAAATCGATCATTTGCACAAAGTGATTTTTTTTGGGGGTATGTAGAACACCTTGAATTTTGGATTTTATAATTTTTTATCATTTTTAAATAAGATAAAAATTTGGAAAATTACGATCAAATAAGAGATAAATATTTACACATTAATCTATTTTTTATGTTTATTACTTAGGAAAATTAAGTTATAAAATAAAGTAAGAAAACGATAACTTTTGTACAACTGTCAATGCAGACTCAGACTCAGTTAGTTTCTTTGATTTTAGATTTAGGTTTGGATTTTTACGTATTTTAATAAAACTTTTATCAAAGAAAATAAATGAAAAATAAATAAAATAAAAAGAGTTAGATATGTACGTAAAATATGAGGCCGGAAACTATTAAATGCACACTATACAAAAGAGGCACAAAACCCATATTTCACATATTAGTTTTGATTCACTTGATCTCGGTTTTGTTTTGAAGGTAATTGAATGTACATTAGTTCTAAAGCGAGTATGATCCAATCAGACAATGTATGAGGAAGATATCAACATTTTATTCCGATCATTCTGAAATTAGGGTTTGAGTTTTTGGTCCACTTATTTCTGTTAGTGATTTTTTTGTATTTTTCCTTTATTTTTATTAGTCATATGTACACAGTGTGGTAGTTTCAAGTGATTTGGAGTTAGCATGAATTACTTAAAAATCAGGGAAGTATCTTATTTTATAGGTCAAATGGTTTGGAATTCTTGGTTTCTTATTTTATGCGATAATGCATGATAAAATGTCATTATTATATACATATGCATGGATGCTAATTATGCAATATAAATGAAGAAGTACCACTGAATTTTGGAGATTTGAGCTTAATTAGTCACTTTTAGAGTGATAAATATGAGATTCATCATGTATTATGCGAGAAAAATTGGGGAAGAGGCAAGGTTTACCACTGACAGATGCAAACCTATGGAGAGAGGACAGTTGACCTGAGGTCAACAGTCCTCGCGCTCCCATTAGTCCGCATCAGCCACAAACATACAAAATAGGGAATAAATCGATTATTAAACAGTTCAAAAATAATAAATGATTTTACTAGTTTTTATTAAAATATGAAATTTTTTTGTTATTTTATGTCATATTTTATTATGTTTTTATTTATTTTTACAACTTAATTTATCAGGCATTAATTTTTAAATGTATAATTAAAGGTATATTTATCAATATATAATGTATTTTATTTTGTATTTTGATTTTGTATATTATCATTTTATATACATAATTTTTATATTTATAAATTATTTAAATATGTATTCATATATTTTTATTGTTTTTTTGAGTTTAATTAAATACTTATATAACTAGGAATATTTATTTTATAGGTACTTTATAGGTATAATTCATTTATGCAATCAATAACTTTATTTATTTTGATGTATTTGTAATGCCTTTTTATTTATTTATATTATTTAAAAGTATATTTTATAATATTTTAAAATATATAAAAATTTAATAAACCTAAAATTATAAAGAATAAATATAATGATTATAATATACAAATATATTACATAAGGTGGGCCCAAAAGCCAATTTTTGCATCTTAACTCAAAACTGAAAGAAACTACCTTCATTAAATAGATAATTTAATTTTATGAATAATAATGTAAGTTTGGTCAATATTGAATTTGTATGGAGAATATACATATATGTAAAGTTTTCTTTGCGCCTTTTTATTCTGTGTGTCCTAGGCACAGTTTGCGTTATTTCTGAATGAAATAATTTTTGTAATTTTCTGTGTATCTTTACATACAATTTTCATGCTCAAAGTTTATTGATTTGAGGTATAAATATTAAAATATAATAATCCAAAATGTAAGTAGTGAAGAATAAAAATTAGGGTTTTGTGTAATTATTGGCCCTTATCTCCCCTTACTTTATTCCATATCAACGACGTTATCAAAATGACATGGACTCGAGGTCTAGGGCCACTCAGTGTCTTTCACACTTCGTTCTTTTTCTTTTCTTTCCTTTATTCTTTTATTTTGGCATTACATACAATATATTATACAGTGTTTGTGTGTTTTATTCTTTAGTGTTATTTTTCACACATTAATATTATATGCATGCATTTCACTAAGGAACTATGGCCAAAATGAAAGAATAAAGGTCATGAAGTGGAGATGCATCAACCCTTATACTTGCCTCTGCTTGTCCCTAGCAGACACTTATGCTAATAAGAGAAGAAAGAGAAAATAACTAAAATATAAATAAATAAAATGGTCTGATTTTAACTTTTAAACTTATCTTCATAAAATCAAAGTTTGGAGATCAATCTAACCGTTGGATTTTTGGTTTAGTCAGAACTTTATTATGAAGCAGACTGTTAGCCATGTGAGCTCGAGGTGAACCATTCTTGCAATAAATTTTATTGTATCATTTGATTTATCAATTATTGTTTTTTCACTCCCTATCTGAGATTAAATTAATGAATGCACTATAAGGTCCCTCTATACAATTAGGGTTATGTACCATGATCATCTTAATGATCATACAGATGTTAATTAAATAATTTAATCATAGAGGTTGGTGCTTGGATGAATATCTAAGGAGTTAGATTAAGGAATCATCAAGAACCATCACATGATTGTTAAGAGATGATCTCCAGCCTGAGTAGGAGATGGAAATACTTTCTCATTAGGTTGATATCTGATCGGCCTCTTGATGCATGTCCTCTGCATGACAATAGAGATTCGGAGGTATCAAATTAGTTAGGTAAAAGAGTTGACTTAACGAGATCGAGATAACCAAAATCCTGTGTCGTATACTATCACGATATAGGCACACATCCTCTGGTCGGAGACGGATATGTTGTTAAATGTCTGAGTGTGTACTTTTGGCAGACCAATAGGTTGATGACATAACCAAGGTCTATACACCGGCGAGCTGTTGTGCATATGAGGACATATGAGTAATATGATCTCTCAAAGGGATCATATAGGTTCACTTATGAAATGGAAGACATGGGCTCACTCATGAGGTATTGGGATTGATCAAATTCCATGCATGATCATCGTGTTTTGGAAGCATGACAAGAATTTGTAGGTATGATATATGCTTTTGGAACGCATATGATAGATACCGACTCCCAATGAACAAGATTGAGAAACTTGATGATGAAACCCTAAATATGACAAATTGATATATATCTTTGGCTTTATCATAGGTATTCTAGTATGCAGGTTGTACATCTATTAGGAATACCTGAGTGTGATGTGATCATAACGTTTGTATAACCATGACGCTTCCATTCCGAGGTGTGACGAAATAGGTCTGGATTTTAGTGACTCCTCTCAGTAGAGAAGTAATCTGATCTTGGTCCAAGTGTTGGACATTGATCTGAATGGGATTCAGATGCAATAAGAAGATTAGACTTACGACCTTGATTTAATCAAGCATCTACGAGAGATCCATGAGATCTGGATTTGCGATGTGGTCTCAATATCCAAGTCACTATATGGAACATGCAATCACCATATCCTTATCTCCAAGTATCTGTGGAGAAAGCACATTATTCTTAAAAGAGTTCAAGAATAATTCCATTGTTGAATTATCTCTAAGCATTGAGAAATGGATAATTAAATATGATTCAATTATCATGAATAATGTGAATATAATACATGTTATTTTAATTCATGAGAATGATAATCCAATATAATTAAATGTGATTTAATTATTATGTATATGAATAATGTAAATAGCACAATCCAATTATTCATATATATTATAATTGTAATTTATAATTTATTGGAGAGAGACTAACTGTGATTTATATTTGTTGATTAATTGTTGATGTGAATTGGATTCACATTAGATGATTAATTGAAAATATAATTATATTTTGTTTTGGATTGTGAATATGATTCACATAATTCCAATGGTATGATTGCAATCTTTATAAGATAATTATGAATTATTTTTGTGAGATAATCTTGGAAATTTCATGATATAATGTAATCTCATGAATTGGAATGAGATTGACTCATTCCAAGTGAAGAGGGTGGACGGCCACATTGTCCTAAAGGGACTTGGAGGCTGTCCCCCCTTTTTAAGGGATGAAGCAATCTTTTCATCCATTATCTCCAAGATTAAATGATTTGATTTCGAAATTAATCGTATTGATTTATAAATATATATTAATTTAATTTAAAATAATTGTTGTTGTGTTTTTACAACAAAATCATAGTCACTGAAATTAACACAAATTAGTCTCATCCGTTGATTTTGTGTTGTCCTTGGATTGAGATCCATGGACTCCCAAAATCCTATATATGAAGGGGCAACCCTTACTCTTCAAGTGACAACAATTACAACTCTCTCTCTCATTCACACACCAAGTCCTCTCTCTCCTCTTGAGTGGTCGCCCACTTCATCCTTAGAGAGAATGTCACCGTCGTCGTCGCATCACCGTTGTGATGTCACTTCGACGACTCTTGGATCTCTGCCCTCTTTGGTATGTGTCGCATGTGAAGAAGGTGTGCAATCTCGTGAGATGAGAATAGGAGATCCATTGCTTTGATCGACGACTTGGATTGCGAGAAGAACACGACTCATTCTCGTTCTCGCAATCGTCTCCTCCGACGGATAGACTTGAGATAGGAGGTCTCTTCTCTTAGAGGCTTGATCGCAACCATGCTACAAGAGGTATTCCTTTCTCTATTATGTGGTTAGATGAAACGATACAATAAGTGTAATTGGATCATGTAGTTTCATCGATTGAAATTTTTTTAACTTCCGCTGCATTGAGCAACTAGTGCGACTAGTTGATCTCAATCGTATATGATATGATCCTCACGCTTCCATGATGTGCTTAAGGATTTTTCCATATCCTTCATGGACTTGAAACTCAACAAATCTTACGAACCACGAAACTCTGTTCATGTCTCCTCAAAATCCATGCTACGACATGTCAATGTCATACGTAGTCCATTATGACTATGATTCCTATCTTGTATAGTGTAAGTGATATGTAGCCCCTCGTGGCTAAAGTAGTAAAGAGATAGTCTTCTCCAACATGGTGACCCTAATTTCCGAATCCAACAACTCTTTCCTCGCGAAGCAGGGTATTCCCTTCTAAGTTGAAGTGCAACTGACTCAAGAAAAGCAGGCAAAGAAGAGAATGGACGGTAGCCAGTATAGATACATATGCTCGGATGCTTGTCCAGTGTAGCCAAGTCATCCAATAGCAAGCTCACATGAATCTTTGACTTTGAAGCACAAGATTACTTATTTTCCTTTATATATATACACTTGATGGATCTCCATTTCATCACCTTTATTCTTTCATTTTTCCTTTAAACCCCAGCAGAATGCATAAATATCTAATTAAATTCAAAATAAATGTTCACTAATTTGCACCAAATACTGTATAAAATATTGTATGTGTATAGTATTTATCGCCAAAACAAAAGAACAAAGGAAAGAAAAGAAAAACAGCGAAGTGTCACGGACACCAAAGCGACCCTAACCCTCTAGATTCAGTCATCATGATGACTTTGTTGACTAGGAATAAAGAAGGGGGGCGATGGGGCAGCTAATTGTACAAAAGACACAAACGGATCACTCTACAATATGGGCCAATAATTATTTCTTGGGACCTACTTTATTCTTTATTATTTAAACCTCAAATAATTAAACTTTTTACATGAAAATTATAGCTAAAAATGTATAGAAAAATATAAAATTTATTTACACAAAAATAATATACAGTGAACATGTTATACGTAAAATAAAAGGTTGCAAACCGAACTTCACAGACCCGTGTCTCCCAAACAAAAACTCAAAATTATCAAAATCACCTTTAATTATATCTAACTTTTAATACGATTTTTAATGAAGGTGGTTTTTTTTGGAGTTGAGTTGTGAAAGTTAGGTTTTGGAACCCAATGGGGCCATGGTAAGGACGTGTTTTTCAACATGCTGACAGCTGTTGTTGTAGTTGGACCGACGCTTGTTTGTACATGCTTCCTTCAACCCTTCTTCACAGCGGGTTTATATTCCATGGCTTGCATCAATGGTAACTCAACAGTTAAATTCTTAGGAATATCCACAATTCCTAGATCAGATAATGCACTTTTTCTAATTGCATTTTTTTGAATTTTTATAGTGCATTGAGAAACAAATATTTACAGAGCTTAAATTATAAGCAACATTCTTATTTACAACATAATTCTTGTCCACAATATTTTGTACATCCGGATTGCAAAAAGGTGTACATTCTAGATATGATGGTGTTGATGACGGTGGACGTCCAAAAAGTGTGGTCTCTGCTCCATTGGCTGGGTCTAGATCGGTTGCTGGTGTTGGCTCCTCCATGGCTTGTGTAGCTTCACTTCGATTGTGATATTCTTTTTGGTCTTTTTATTTTTCTGATTTTTTATTCTTTTTATTGATGAAGGTGTTGGTGGATGACAACTGGCATGACTCACCCTTATTCTTCCTTACCAGAACCTGAAGCTGGTGCGAATAATGTAGAAGATGACGAATCCCTTAACTAAGCATCATTATTCCCTTTGATTGCAACAGACAGAGGCAAGGTCCTACCGCTTTCGAAAGTAACACCATTAGACAAAGCAAAATTACAATCATCTGACTCTACAGGCACAGATGGAACATCACATTATACCTACTCTTTCTTCTTGAAATTATTGGGATTAGCTTGAACATGGATCGAGATAGGAGTTCTGGTGGTCGTCAGGTCATCTAGCTTCCGTGTCATCTCTACTAGACCTTTACTAATTGGGTCAAGCAATCGAGGCTCCGGTTCACGAGAACCGCCTGAAAAGATTTAGCATGTTGGCAACATTGGGGCTGGTGCAGTGGGGGCTGAGGTTGGGACTCTGATGTTGCTGTTGTTGAGGAAGCTGATACTGTTGGTATGGAAAGGAGGATATTGCTACTGTGGTGCAACCGCATGCTGGTGGTACTGCTGGTGCAGGCGGTACCGCATATGCGGGTACTGCTACGACTTTCTCCAATTATTATGATAATGTGAACACTAGTGATGCTGATACTGAGGCTGAAGGGACGGTGCAAAATGACCACCCTAAGGTTGCTGGTAAGGCTGGTTGGCTAGTAGCTGGCCTTGAGGTTGTCTAGTAGGACAGGCCAGTTGCGTCATTGCTCCAGACACCATTAACTTCGTGTATCAGGGGTGATGGCGGGAATGCTGGATCAGAAGATGGTAAGAAATCTGGCTGGTAGACCACCATCTGTTGCTGCGGTGGGGCCTGCTCAGGTTCCTGCACATAGTACACATGTTGGATCACCGGCTACTGTTGACTTAAGTGAGGCTGCTGTGGCAGTTATGGTTCCCCCTTCTTCTCAGTAGGAGTCTCTAATAATGGTGTCGTCAATTGACTCTAACTACTTGGTGATTTTGTCCAGCTTATCCAAGTTCTACATCATCTACTCGATCACAATGAGCTTCTCTAGATCATATGACTATTTCCCGATGATATCAACCTTGAGAGATGGTCCCCAATGATGCTGAGGTTGGAGATCTCATATCTCTCTACCTCACAGGATTCTACCATATGGACTAGCTTCTAGAGGACCTGAGGTTGTCTCTGATAAGCACGTGATGAAGAGAGGGCAACCTCTCCCTTAGCCATTTCTTCAAAGATGTGCCATACCACATCTTCATCTTTGTTAAAGTGGGATCCCCCACAGGCAATGTGGACTAGTCTTTGGCTCTCTAAATTCAGGCCCCCTAAGAAATGTTGGACCAAGATGGTCCTTGGTATGTCATGGGGGTGACACTTTTCCTACAGATTAGTGAATCATTCCCAGGCTTCATGAATAGACTTGTGGGCTGCCTAAGAAAAGTTGTTAATCCTGTTACACATCGGTTTGTGCCGACCGAGAGGGTAGAACTTATGAAGGAACAACGATTTAAGCTCCTCCCAGGTCGTCACAACCTTTCTCAAATGACTGACCTAGTATAGGGCTTTGTCTTACAAGCTGAAGGAAACACGATCATCATGACTACACCTAATGGAATGTTAGGGCAGTGGGTAGTTCTACAGATGCAAGAGAACTACTACAGGTGAGTATGCGAGTCCTCAATGGTATTCCCCTGAAATGAGGGTAGGAGTGCAAGTAACTGAGGCTTGAGCTCGAAGTGAGCAAGAACCGAAGGGATGCGAATCCATTCGATCATCAAATTGTCCCCCTAATTATCTGTTTCTTTCAATGCTGGTTTAGGGTTCTCATTCCTTGCCCCCTCCTCTTTGTCTGGATCATCATGGGGTCTTGCATCATCCCCTCCTCCTCCTACTGGTCTGTTCCTAATGTCATTTAATATATCTTGAAATGCAATTTGTATAAGCACATGCTCAGTTAGTTGTTGTGGTATGGCTTGGATGGAAGATAGAAATCGAGCATTCAGTTGATTCTGGTCTAGCGTAGAACCTTGCTCTGGTTGGGGTAGCTGCTGCCGCTTGCCCCTATCGTTGAGGAGCCATTTCCGGATCTGAATCTTAGGAGATGAACTTTGTATTAGGATCCAAGACTGGGACTGGATATTATTTGTAATGTAAAGAATCCCAATCAGACCACTTGAAATTGAACACTACCTACTGTGATGAATATGAGATTAGGGTCAATCCTAGATGGTCATGATTGGAGAAAAAGATGCAGATTGAAATCAATCTTCATTCGTAACAGGCAATAGTGGGACAAGAGTGATCCCAATTTATTTAGGAAAGTGGAAAGAAAACAAGGAGTCTGGGGATCAGTTTGAAAGGTCTGAACCGGGTTCTCGGGAATCACCTTGAATTATTGACAATGTCGAATTCATGGAATTGATGTAGGTGTCGGCAGAGTCTCGGCTAAACCATCCATGGATCGATATCATGAAGCAAGAGAAGATCAATGCAAGAAGAAGGATACAATGTTCGAGGAATAAAAGGAGTGTAAAACATAGAAATACTCGAAACTAGCAGGGGTCAAAGAGAAGACACATTTGAAAAAATTTGGGCAGGTGCGCAGGACTTGATCTTTGAACCTTAATCTAGATCCATACAAACACAATACAAAATTGGGTTCACCACTCAACATAATGTAAAACCATAAAGGATTGGATATTTTTATCTTTTTATTTTTAGTGTTGTTAATTCAGGCATATCTTTTAACAAGTCCTTAGCACTCTAACCCTATAGGAGAGAGAGTACTACCAGAAAAATATCTCATACTTGTCCTCCTCCTTTGTAACATGTAGTCA
The DNA here is from genome assembly GCA_037367405.1 of Ottelia alismoides. Lineage (NCBI taxonomy): Eukaryota > Viridiplantae > Streptophyta > Magnoliopsida > Alismatales > Hydrocharitaceae > Ottelia > Ottelia alismoides. Next base: position 711,262 of record JAZKJV010008603.1, read on the forward strand.
ACACTTTTTGAGGTCCTTGTAACCCTTCTTGGATCCATACTCAGCCAAATAATAAGAGGGAGGAAGCTGATAGGTGAAACGACTACTTCAGACCTCACTCGCAACGTAATCACTCGTGAGCGTGCCAGGACATACTCAGACCTGAGGGCATGGCCTAAGATCAGTACTTTGGACCAAGTTGATGTTCCACACAAGACGGGAACACCATCGCTGATAGGGACCTACTCGATCACATACAATAGAAGCGCCAATACATCGGAAATCCAAACTATAGACAAGGTAGTTACATATTGGGTTTTGGCTCTAATCCTTAGCGAGTTATGCCTCATTCATGGGATGGGTTTAGGTCCCCTCGTAAAACGAGGTCTTTATGAACCCGGGGCATTGAAGTCCAGTACATAATTTAATTAAGTTCCAAGTTTATTTAGCAGTCCCCTCGTTTTATTATTTTCCTTTTCACCTTTTTAGATATTTTACGTATAAGTGCCTAATGATTTTGTAGATTCCTATTAAATCCTACGTACTCAAAATCAGAGGGTGATAGCGAAAAAGCCATGCAGTCGATTTTAGGATGGAAATATCTCCATTGAATCTAATGATTTAGGTAGAGTTAGATGATATGCAATGCTTCCCAGCTCTCTCCATGTGGTATGCAAAACAGAATTTTTATACCCATTTATATGGCGGTGTGCAATCGACAAAATTACCTTAAATAGTAGCTGCCATTAGTCGTGAAGAACCATATGTTACTTATTCAAAAATAAACCCTAGGGTCCAATCTTCGAGACATCTTCGTGCCCACCACAACGGGTCTTGCTAGCGTTATATGATGTCTCTCTCAGCACATGTGTTTAAGTTCAAATAACTAATATTTATTAATTTGACTAGATCCAAACTTAAGTGACTATATGCATATAATTCTTATTAGGGTTTGGACCTAATTACCATTTCAAGCATCCTAAAGTCTAAGAGCTCCATGCATACAAAACAAATAAAAATAAAGACATAAAACTAAAAACACGAGAAACAAAATAAACAAGGTGGTGAAAATGCGAGAAAACCGTGACAAGGCCTCCAGGTGAACAATCACATGGGCACTGGACCTTATATAGAAAATTAGTGTCTGAGCCCTTAATTATTACAAATTAATAATGAATGAATGAACAAATGTCTCTCCCACCAAAATAAAAGAAAAATGTAGACTAATTGTTCCTTGTTATGACTGTTGCCTCTCAAACTGGTCATACAAGTGAGGGGCCAGTCTCCACCTTGCTTGGTTGCATTACCCTCCGAAGAGGTCATCCTCATGCAGCGGGACCTCGCAACAAACACAACAAAAGAGATGCATTATCACAAGCAATCAAGTAATGTATTTTAAGAAAAATGTGAAATGAGGTGTAAATAAGAGATAGAAGAATAAATGAATCAATAAATATGTACAAAGAAATGAATGAATAAGTAAATAAATAAAAGACCAAATTCACAAAATAGGATACACTACGTTTCTCCCTAGCAATGATGCCATTTGATGGCATGATTTTTTCTGCAATGCGGTTCTAAAAATGATCCTCATAGGGTGCGAGGATAGAATGTCGATGAGGCGACCCACAAAGAGAAACCATGACCAATCAACAAGTACTCACAATGTAATAATAAGAAATATATAGCTTAAAAATGTGAGTCACACTCTACAAATAGAAATATATAGCATGTAAGCATGTAGAGATCGATCCATAGAGAGGAAAATTATGCAGCCCATGGTTATTGCTAATCAATGGTGTTATGTACTTATTATTCTTTTTATTTTTGTGGGTTTTTATTTTTTATTTAAATTAATAGTGAATGTAAATACATAATTTATTATTAAAAATATAGATATGTAAATGCTAATATATATATATATGTGTGTGTGTGGGTGTGTGTGTGTGTTTACATATAGGAGAGGGCATAAGAAATAAAAAAGAAAATCAAGTACAAACAAGAGTATATATTATTCTTTTATTTTGTATTTTTTAATTTCTTTCAATTTTTGTAAATAAAGTGAAATATATTTATATAGAATATTTATTTGTACATAAACAAGTATATAGAATATGTATATACATAGATACATATAAACAATATATGGTATATATATACCTATATATAGTGCAAAAACATAGGGAAGGTTTTTTTTTGCTTTTTATATTTTCTCATGATTTTTTGATTTTTATGGAATTTTTCATATTTTTAGGTATTTCTAAAGTAAAAAACATCCCCAAAATATTGATTAAATACATAGGCTGAATTGAATTGAAAATTAAAAATATCAAATAATGTTAAAAATTCTTCAAATCAATTTTAATACAACAACAAAGCCTTTTCCCACAATCAAGTAGGGTCGGCTACATGGATTCTTCGCCTCCATTCAGATCTATCTTGGGCCAATCTTGAGCTTATATCCAAAAAATTAATATCCCTTGGTATAGTCTCTTTCCAACACTTCTTGGGCCGTCCTCGCCCACTCTAAGCCGGATCAACATCCTAACACTAGCATCTCCTAACTGGTGCATCAACTGATCTTCTTTACAAATGACCCAACCATCTTAAGCGGTTTTCTAGCATCTTATCCTCGATCAGAGCTACACCAGCTTTCTTTCTAATTGTTTCATTCTGAATCCGATCTTTACTTGTGTGTCCACACATCCACCTTAGCATTTTCATTTCTGCTACAACCATTCTCTGCACATTTATATGGTTCACAGGCCAACATTTGGAACCATAGAGCATAGCATATCTCACAACTGCTTTGTAAAACATTCCTTTAATTTTTTAAGGCATTTTCTTATCATAGAGAACAACAGAAGCTCCTCTCCACTTCAGCCGGCCTACATTTATTCTATTAGTAACATCTCCATCAATTTCTCCATCATGTTGCAAAATAGATCCCAGATATATAAAAGAATCTATCTTCCGAATGTTATTGTCACCAATCTTCACATCGATTCCTTCACAATTGCTTCCATCAAAGGTGGACTCCATATATTCCGTCTTAGCCCTACTTATACGAAATCCTTTAGTCTCCAACTCACGTCTACATACCTCAAGCTTCTCATTTACACCATTTTTAGTCTCGTCAATCAACACAATATCATAAACAAATAACATGCACCAAGGTAATGCATCTTGAATGTGACTTGTCAACTCGTCCATAATCGAAGTAAAAAGAAATGGACTCAAAGTTGAACCTTGATGTAAACCAATGTTGATGTCAAAATTAGCCAGTCTTCCCAGATGGGGTCGTTACACAAGATAAAGCCCTACCATACATGTCCTTTATGAGGTTAATATATAGGACAAGTAATTGTCTCTTCTCCAAAACTCTCTACAATATCTCTTGTGGGACAAAATCATAAGCCTTCTCCAAATCAATAAAGATCGTATGGAGGTTCTTCCTTTTTGCTCTATAAATCTCCATTGTTCTCCTCAGCAAATGGACAGCTTCAATAATTTAGCAACCTGGCATGAATCCGAATGGGTTTTCTTTTATGTTGGAAACTTGCCTCAACCTTCTTTCGATCAACGTTTCCAAATTTTCATAGTGTGACTCATTAGCTTGATACCTATATAAAAGAAAATTCAGTGATAAAAAGAATTCTTTTTTAGGATTTTTTACTAGATTCTGGAGCTTTTTGATTTTTATGATTTTTCTTTTTCTATTTTACGTATTTTTGGTCTTTAGAATTTTAGAAAAGACTAGTAATCAAGATATATTTTTTGAGAATTTTTCAAAATGTTTTAGTATTTTTTGGTATTTTTAAAGCTAAACAATATAAACTACCTATTATTTGAATTTTAATAAGTACATAAAGCCAAGAAATCAAAAATAAAAATTAGAGGATAGAAATATGGCATCTCGGGAATTTAAGTGCATTTTTGAAAAATTAAAACAAATAGTAGCTATTTTTAGTAAAAATAAACAAGAAAAAACATTTATTATTCTAATGAGGACCTATTTGCAATTAGAAGAAAATTTTCTTTCATTTCCTAACCCTATTACAAAATGTTAGGGCATACATGCAAATGTTTGCAAAATAAAAAATTAAAAATGCCCTAGAAGAGACTTTATGCAAATATACATAAGTTTGTGGTCCCATATACAAATTTTCCAAAAACTTAACACTGAGTTTACAATTTTGTGTATTAAAAATAAATACTCGAATGTAGAAGGTTATCCTTGCAAATTACCCAACTCACATGGCTCGCAATGTTAACTGACCTGGCATGGACACTTGGGAAAATACATGAAAGCACACGGGTTTGTACGCAATTTTTACACATTTATTTACACTTCAGACAAATATTTATGCACTAAAAATAAATAACAAAATGCGGAGGGACGTAGTGAAATTTACCCCTTTATTTGCATGCTAGCGGATGGTTAGATGTGCGCCACTTAAGCGATCAACAATCTAGATGAACCGTTACCGCTTCGTTGATCGACGCCTTGGATTAGACTCGACCCCAGATCGAACTGTGGATGGGGGGCATGTTCCAACGCCTGCTGCTGCATCTGTGGGGGGGGGAGTTCTTGATCCAACAATTTCGGGATGCTTTGGAAGAACATCACAAGATTTCCTCTGTGGGGGGACTTCGATTCTCTCCTCCTCCTTACTTCGAGCTCCTCTCGAACTGCTGAGTTGCTCTCCATGTCTGTCCTGGCCTTCCGCAACTGGGGGCGATCCAAAATGCTCCAGACTCCAATGAAGGGCATCGAAAAACCCTCAGATGGGGTCCTCCAGGCCTACAAGGTGGCTGAAAAGCTCCGTGACACAAAGGCGAGCATATCTGGGCTTTTATTGGCGACATTAGAGGTAGAATGTAGTGGAATGGTCATGCTCTGACGAGAGGCGGCGGAGGTGCACTGATTTTCTGATTTGGGCATGATTAGGATGGGAAGATAAGATTCTTCGATGGATAAATGAAGGGGCAACGAAGTGGAATGGTTAGCTAGGCCGGAACTGGAGTAGTACGATGTGGAACAGTGGTCAGACTTCTAGAGATCCAATGAGGTTTCAACCCTAATCTATTCTAAAGCAGTAATTAAAACATGAAATAAATTCCATAAAATGAAAGACAAGAACTAAATCTACCTAGGAAACGTACATGCGCAACTCTAACCTGTCAAAGACAATAGGGAGCACGACGGTACATGAACTCCGCCTAGACCTGTTCCTCTACTCCTTTCACCACCTGGAACAATGAGGATGGTCCAACTATCACCTGGAATGCACACACACATGAATACACACACACACACACAAACAAAATCAGAGGATTGATTCAGGGCTTAAAGAGGGATCAAGGGCAAAAAGATGGCGGATGATCTTATTTATAGACATGGTGGACGTCACTTATTGATCGAAGATGTGCGACTGAATCGAGGAGTGTCGATCGGATCTTCGACTATAAGGCGTGATTCAAGGGTGTTCAATCTCCATGAATTACGCATCATGCCTAACCAGGGCATCATGAGCACCAGTGGAAAAATGGGAGAGATTTGGGGTCTGACATTCTAGCAATTCGAAGAAGAGAGAGGAGGCTATTGACCGAGGTCAATAGTCCTCGCCACCTGATTGGTCCACCTAAGTCACTACAGGACAAAAGGCTAGCTTTATTTGAAAATAAGTAATTAAAAATAGTGAATGATTTTATTAATTTTGGGTATAAAATAAAAAATGTTTATTAATTTATGTAGTATTTTAATATGGTTTTTATTTATTTTTATGACTCAATTATTACAAGATACTTTTTATAAGTGTATTTATAGGTATATTAACCTTAGTTTTGCTTATTTTTTATTTTGTGTTTTAATTTTATTATTTAATTTTCATATTTTGTATATTTAGATACACATATATATATTTTTGTTGTATGTTTTGTTGTTATTTATACACGTAAATGAATAGAGGTATTAATTATATAGGGATAAGTATTGTATATTCATCTATATGTTTACTATTTTTTATGTTTTCTTCATGGTTTTATTCCAATATAAATATGTACATATATTAAAAATATTATTTATGACATTATAAAAATATAAAATTGTAAAAATAATAAATAAAAAAATGAATATTTTATTCAAGTATATGGTACAATAGGGGTACAAAACCTAATTTTCACACCTTAACTCCAAATTAAATGAAACCACCTTCATTAATTAGCTTATTAATAGTTATATACAATTAAAGATGATTTTGATGCATTTTGAGTTTTTATTTAGGAGATATGGGTCTGCGAAGTTTGGGTTTTGACTTTTTATTCTGAATATAAAAGGTGTACTGTGTGTTATTTTTGTATACACTAAATTTTATATTTTTCTATACACTTTTATCTATAATTTTCATGAAAGAGTTTATTATTTTGATGATTTAATAATAAAGAATAAAGTGGGTCCAAAAATGGTCTATTAATGAATGAATAAATGTAATTTTTAGTGTATCTTTGGCCCTTATCTCCCACTACTTTATTCCTTGTCGACCAAATCAATTTTTGATGTGGTATCGTGGTTTAGTGTCATAAAATTTCTTTGGCATTTTATTTAATTTTCTTTTATTTCTTTACTCTTTTATTTTTACTTTAAATAATATAAATTTTACAATAATTATACAATAAGTAATGAATGTTAATTGTACAAAATAATGACATTTACATGCATTTAGGTAGGGTTTAAAGTCCAAAATGAAAGAATAAAGGTGATGAAATAGAGATTCATCAGTGCCAAGTGTCTCCAGTGCCCCGCACCCCTTCTCCCCATCGTAACACACCATCCGAGAGCTTCGACTCCGACCTCCTACACCGACACATCACCCCGTCTACCGAGGGGAGACCAACTGAGGGGTTGGACCCCATTGATCATCACCATCTCCGGCCTTCACTCCTCCGAGCTGTTGTAGTACTACTGACCTCCGCTGCAGCTCTCCTCCATGTCCTCCTTCACACAGGTGATAGCCCCGCAGCACCTCCGCTTCCTATCATCGTTGTTGCCGCTCAAAGAAGAAGGTGTCCATAGACCACTTTGAAATTTCATTTTTCGTTCAAGTTTTTTTATTCAATTTAGACCTTAATGTAATTTTACAAACTTTTATTTTCTCTCAAAAATTTCCCAATTTCAAATATTATATTATATAACATTTGCACATTTTTATTCAAGTTCTACGAATTAACAATTCAATCCTTCAATGACCATTTTGAAATTTTAGAGTTCTGTTTAGTTTTTATGCAATTAACACATTAAATAATTGTGTTTGGAAAATTTTTATTTCTATCAAGATGGTTTTTCATAAATATAATTATGACCTTAGTTTAATTGTTGTTTACATTCAAGCCCCGGAAGTTTTCTGGAAATTACATTCATACTTTTGACAATAAAAAAGTTATCAAAAGTAGAATAAAAATCTGAAAAATTCCTAGAAAATTCATATACAATCCTAAAAGGTCTATAAACTAACAAAGGTTTCAAAACATTTTAAGTCTCAGGAAAAAATGAAATTGGATTTAATTTAAGTCAATAAAGTCAAAAAACTCTTTGTAAATAGAATAAAATTTACATAAAAATGTCCAACTCCATGTGGATCGATCCTCTACTTGCCTTATGCTTTATTGATATCTTATATATTGTAATTGAGTAAATCATTTTTTAAGTATCTCTATTTTTGCATGTGCACAACAAGACTCCTAAAATACAATTTTAAACACATTAAAATTCGCCGTTTCATTTTGGCACCATTTTCGGGGACTCAATAATTTTATGTAATTTATTTTGTCATTTTGATCTTTTATTTTATTTTGTAAACTAATTTTATTTGTTTTTTCATGTACAAAAAGAAATAAAATACAAAAAAGAGGAATGCTCATTGATGAACCCTTGAATGACCTTGCTAATATTGTCATGTTGTTGTAGTCGAGCAATTAAGGATTTATCAAAAATGCTAATTTAAATCAATCAATTAATATATAAATGATCAATAATTTGGGTTTAGTTGGGTTAGTCCAAGGTCTGTCATAGGGAGGCAACTGTCTCCTCAGGTTAATTTCAGATAATTAAGTCATTAGGTTTTCGAGGAAGCATTTTTTTTTATTTTATATGCAAGTAATGTGATGAAAATGCAATGTGGCCTAAGTCCAAGGGTCTAATTGCAAATTTTCAATAATATGATGCCCAAAATACCTAAAACTTTGCTACAGTGTTAATGCATGCAAAATAAGCTACTTGAATTTTTGGTAATTTTCATGTGCAAAATCATCTTTTAATGAATTAAACAATGCGCAATTGGTAACCTAGAGTAATTTAATTTTAATAAATCTATATTAATATTTCAAGAAAATAAAATTATCCTAGATGTATCTAATTACTAGTTATCTGGTAAAAATTTCAGATTCTAAAATTATTTAGTCTACATACATCTAAAATTGAATTACCTATTGCACCAACTAAATTATTCAAAACAATCTACGCGAGCAAATGTAATGAAATTTGGAATAAGAGAGGAAACATATAATTCCATTTACTTTTATTTTTTGAGATTTTTTTGATCAAGTTGTGATTTACTAGCAATTATAATGCAGAAATGGGTAAAATATTCATATTTTCACCAATTTAATTTTTATATATTTATCATAGTTCACAATATTGTGAATAAATAGTCAGCATTATAGAATTAATTATCCAATACATGCAATTTTTAGAATAAAAATATTATGAAAAATAAAGGTATAAGTGAGTTATCAAACACATGGTTCTACATGTAAATAGAGAATAAAAATTAAATAAAAAATAATACATATAGGCACTTCTTTAATTATCTAAACTCACAAGGGTTTTATGCAAAATTTTCAATAATATATTGTGGCTTCATCTTATCCTTGCTCGCATACGTGGCGCGTATGATCGGCTAGGTTCGAGATGCGACTTGGTTACATCCCTCCAGATAGCTACGTGTGAGCGCCTGGAGACAGCCAAGATGTGTGACTCAGTGGGAGGCTTGGTGGAGTTGAATGGATGCTTGCGATGAAGCTCTGCCTCTCTCAATTAAGCAGCAATGGGAGATCCTTGAACTAATAATGGTAATGGATGTTGTTCCCTAATCAAAGGACACCTGTGAAGGATATGGTAAGACCCTTAAGCACATAACGGAAGTGTGAGGATCGCATAATATGCGATCGGGGTGACTAGTCGTCGAGGCAACTAAATTAAAAAATTTTAAACGATGAAATCACATGATCCAAGAACACTTCTCAGATCATTTAATCTAACCAAAATCAAGTATTAGGTTTACCTCTTGAAGCTTGGTTGTGTTCGAGTCTCTAAATGAAGAGACCTCTTGTCTCAAGTCCGATCCGATGGAGGAGATGCTTGCAAGCGCGCTAATGAAACACATGCTCCTCGCAATCCATGTTGATTATCCAAGCGAGAAATCTCTTGATCTCGTCACACGAGATCCGATGTCATATTCATGAGCGAGGCGTACTGAAGGAGATGGAGATCCACAGGCAAACGATCTGACAGCATAACAGTGATGCGATGGCGATGGCTACTCTCTCTAGGGCTCCATGGTGGACGACCACAATGAGAGAGAGAAACCTGGCATGTAGAGAGAGAAAGATATGGAGAGAGTTAATTCCTCTTGGAATTGTGTGTGTAATTCAAAGGCAAGGACTACCCTTCCTTTTATACTAGTTGGATGCACATGGATCTCAATCCATGTGCTCTCTTAATCTATAGTGTAGATTAAAAGTTTATTAATCAATGGACATGATTTATTGCTCAAAAAATAACAATAATTTTTTTAAAACAAAATAACTTTATCCCTTTTTCAAGATAACAATTAATTCATTTTGAAATTAATTAATATACATAGATAATATATAAGACAAAGTCTCTTCATTTATATAATACAATATGAAATAACAATTATTGCATCAAAATTCACAAAAAAATAATTTCCAAAATTAATCATTTGAAAATTTCAATCACGTCGTCGACTAATATGAATCATACACATCCAATGTAAATTAGATTTACAATTAATTGTTCATTGTGTCCTATTAACATCATCATATAATTTGTGATTCTATTTACAATTAATCTCTCCATCATATTATAAATCAAACTTTTAATATCCATAATTATTGTGGATAGTGATATCCACATTAATCATATTCTTGATAATTAAATCATTTTTAGTCATCTTAGATATCTATTTTCATGTGCCCAAATAACATGAATCATATTCACATTTTTCACATATTTGATAATTAAATCACATTTAATCATATTAGATGACTCTCCTTATATGGCCAAATAATATGAATCAATTTCATATCATTAATGATAATTAAATCACATTTAACAATCCATTTCTCAATGCTTGGATACATTATCAACAATGAAATTGTTCTTGATCTCTTTCAAGAACAATGTACTTTCTCCGCAGAGACTCGGAGATAAGGACAGGATGATTATATTGTTCCACATATAGTGACTTGGATATTGAGATCACATATCAAATCCAGATCTTACGGGCCTCTCATAAATGCTTGATTAAATCCACACCACAAATCTAATCTTCTCATTACATTTGAATCACATTCAGATCAATATCTAATTAGATCACTTCTCCACTGAGAGGAGCCACTAAAATCTAGACCTGTTTCATCACTCCCTAAGAATGGAAGCATCACAATTATACAACCATTCATGATCACATCACCCTCAAGTATTCCTAATACCCGTAGATCCTGCATACTGGAAGACTAAGAACAAACCCGAAGTTTTTAGATCTAGATAGACTGTCTCCTTCAAGGTTTTATCATTAACTTTCTCATTTGACTATTGGGAGTTGGTATCGATCATATACTTTCCAAAAGCATATTCATACACAGATGTTGATCATATAATTTCCAAAATCATATATCAAACCTACAAATTTAGTCGAGCTTCGAGATGACTGTGCATGGAATTTGATTATTCCCAATATCACATGAGTGAGCTCATGTCTTCGGTTCAGTAAATGAACCTATATGATCCCTTTGAGAGATCGTATTACTTGTATGCCCTTGTATGCACACCAATACACCGGTGTATAGACCTTGATTAGGCCATCAACCTATTGGTCTGCCAAGTGTACATACTCAGACATATAGTAACACATCTGTCTCCAGTTAGAGGATGCACACCTATATTGTGACAACATACGACATAGGTCTTTGGTTATCTTGATCTCATTAAGTCAACTCTTTTCTATGCACCTCAGAATATCTATTCATATGCAGAGGACTTACGTCAAGAGGACGGTTAGATATCAGCCTTTAGAGAAAGCATACCATCTCCTTCTCTGGCTGGAGATCCTCTCGTAATAATCATTTGATGGTGCTTGGTGAGACCTCAATCTAACTATTTAGATATTCATCCATGAACCAACCTCCATGATTCAACAATTGAATCAACAGCTATATGATCATTAAGATAGCCATGGTGCTGTTGGACGGGATCTTCTGGATTTTTAACTGGATGAATTATCAAGTCGTTGCATCCCAAATAATCATGCAACAAAAAATTATTTTTTTCTCAAGCTAATAATTACATAAAAATGTAGCAAGAGAATTTTTGCTATTTGATTAACTTGTATACCAACATGATTGAACCTAGAAAGGCTACAAATCTCGAGCGTTATTCTAATAATTGAAAATCAATTAAAAGAAAAAGAAAATTAAAATGCCAAATATCTTGGTTTTTGTAGAATTTTTTGAAGGATATTGAGAATCCTCAAGCGCATCACGGAAGCATGTTGATCGCATCGTCTGTGATCGGGGCGACTAGTCGCGAGATGCTTCGGAATTTAAAAATTTTAAATCAAGTTATGAAACCACATGATCACGAGAAAATTTCTCGGATCGTTTCATCAAACCACAAAGTATAAGGAATAACTCTTGGAGCATGGTTGTAATCGTGAGATCCCAAACAAGAGATCCTCCTGTCTTAAGTCCGATCCATGAAGAACGCACTTGCGGGCGTGATGATGAGACACGTTCCTCTCGCAATCCTCGATGAAGATCCAAGCAATGAATCCCCCTATTTCGTCAAACGAATTCCGTCGTCTTCCTTTAGAGCAAGAAGCCCCAAAGAAGAAAGGAGATCCTCGAGTCGTCAAAGGTGAAGGCGAGAGAGAGAGAGAGAGAGAGTCTCCTTCTCAACACAAAGTGGACGGCCACTTCTTTGAGAAGAGAAAGAGAGAGGGCGAGAATTAGAGAGAGAGAGAGAGAGTAGTAGGCTTCTACAACTATTAATAATGTACCATGAAAGGCTAGGTTAGCCTTCCTTTTATATTAGTTTAGGATCCAATGGATCTCAATCCATGGGACACATAGATCCAACGACCATGGTGATCTATGTATTAATCAATGGACAAGATTGTTGTTTGCTAAAAACCAACAACATTAATTTATATTTAAATTAAATATATGTTGCAACATAATCAACACAATTTAATTTAACAGACATTAATTATCAAGAGATAATAATATAATAAAGGGGAGATAACCAATTTCCTCCTAAAATTGAGAGGGCGTCACCTTTGACTATGTCATTAGTGACGCCACCTCATTTGGAGGTTATTTATCTCCCATTTATTTTATATTATTATTTCTCAATGTTTTATTAAAAATATCCATCAAATTAATTCCAAGTTAATTTGTGAATATTTCAATCATGCCATTGATAAATATGTGAATCATATTCACAACCCAAACTAATTTGTAAATTGCATTTCCAATTAATTAATTAATGTGAATACAATCCAAATTAATAATTAACAAATGCTATTTGTAAAATTTCTCTCTCTTCAATACATGTATTTTATAAATCATATTTATAATACACAAATATCATGGATAGTATTATCCATATTCTCCAATTCTTGATAATTAAATCCCATTTTAATTATCTTGGATAATTATTCTCACAATATGAATCTCATTCATATTATGCTTGATGACTAAATCTCATTTAATCATCAAGTCCTTATTGCTTGGATATGTAGTTCATCAAATGAATTATTCTTGAACCCCTTCAAGAATAATGTGCTTTTTCCGCCAATACTTGGAGATAAGGACATGACGATTGTATTGTTCCACGTATAGTGACTTGGATGTTGAGATCTCATCTCAAATCCATATCTTACGTACCTCCCACAGATGCTTGCTTAAATCAAGACTGCAAATCTAATCTTTTTATTGTATCTGAATCTCATTCAGACCAATGTCCAACACTTGGATCAAGATCAGATTGCTTCTCTACTGAGAGGGATCACTAAAATCCAGACTTGTTTCATCACTCCCTCGGAATGGAAGCGTCATGGTTATACAATCTTTTATGATCACATCACCTTCAAGTATTCCCAATACCTGTACATCCTGCATACTGGAAGACCCATGATCAACCCGAAAATCAATATCAATTTTACACTGTCTTCTTCAGGGTTTGATCACTAAGTTTCTCAATCTTGGTCATTGGGAGTTGGTATCGATCATATGCTTTCCCAAAGCATATATCATACCTTCAAATTCATGTCATGCTCCCAAAGCACGACGACCATGCATGGAATTTGATCGGTCCCAATACCTCATGAGTGAGCTCATGTCTTCCGGTTCATAAGTGAACCTGTATGATCCCTTTGAGAGATCGTATTGCTCATATGCCCTTATATGCACACCAGCTCGCCAGTGTATAGACCTTGGTTAGGTCATCAACCTATCGGTCTGCCAAATGTACATACTAAAAAATATAGCAATACATCAGTCTCCTGTCAGAGGATGCATGCCTATGCTGTGACATCATTCAACATAGGACTTAGGTATCTCGATCTCGTTAAGTCAACCCATTAACCTAACTAATCTGACACCTCCGAATCACTATTCCCATGCAGAGGACCTGCATCAAGAGGTCAGCCAGATATCAACCTATGTGAGAAAGGATTGCCATCTTCTACTCAGGCTAGAGATCATCTCTTAATAATCATTTAACGGTGCTTGGTGAGTCCTCTATCCAACTCCTTAGATATTCATCCAAACACTAGCCTCTATGATTCATTTAATGAATCAACAACTGTATGATAATCAAGATGGCCATGGTACATAACCCTAATTGCATAGAGGGACCTCTTATGCAAATTATTTATTCTTCATTCCAGATCAGGGAATGATAATGATATGTGCAATAACATTTATTGCATAATGGCTCACCGTGGTCTCGCATGTCCAACAATCTCCATTAGCCCAAAGAGCCATTAATGGGCTAATCATTTAAACCCACACTCATGTGACAATCATAGGCTATTCAGAAAATAGCTAGGTAAGTTGATCAGTCACTCTGTTCCCAAGAGACTATGCCAAGTCTTTTTATGGAACTTGCATATTCCCAGTATAGTGCCCGCATCCAATGCAAATGCTGCATCTAATGCAGCCAATACTCAATCTAGTCAAAGCAGTTATAGTGTCCTTGACACTATTGCTCAATTATTATTATTATTATAACAAGTATTTCCATAATCCTTATCAGAATACCCTTATTCCAGGAGATCACTATCTCTTAAGGTATCCACAGTTAAGAGCTTTTATATCTCTATCTATAAAGTCTTAAGCTTTTGAAGATATGACTTTGAGATCACTATCTCAAAATATCTTGTCATGTATGAAGATTTTGTTATTACTGCAATCAAGTGTTCTATCTCCATAGTAGGATTAGTAACAGTTTACCACTCCCACTGCATGGCAGACATCTGACTTTTGTACACATCTAGCACACTTTCAGCTTCTCGTAACTAATGCACAAAAGGGCAACCAATTTTAGCATTCACTTCCTCAACTCTTTGAGGTGTTATCCCTTTAGATAGGTCAGTACCAAATCTCAAGGTAAGAAAGCCTTTCTTGGAATTCCCAAAAATGGAACATGTCCAAGGTGTACTATAAATGTGATAGTCCCAATACCCTCTTTTCTTTGCTTCTGAACACCTTTAGAACTAAGATCCAAGAGGCATCTTTGAGATCATATCTCAAGATATGGAATAGCCAGATCATAAAACACTTATTGTCATCCTTATATCATTCCAAATGATTAGGATATTATTTACATTTAGCACGATGAACACAATGGCACTCCCACTAAGCTTCACATGGTTCATCAAGATTCTATTTGAAATCATAACATTTATAATTTCATCAAATCTTATATTCCAACTACAAGAAGCTTATTTGAGTCCATAGATGGATTTCTTTAGCTTTCACACCTTACTTTCCCTAACCATGAACCCCTAGGGCTACTTCACGTGAATATCCTCAGAGAGGTATTCTTATAGAAATGCAATCTTGACTTACATTTTGAAGATGCAATAGTCAAGTTGTGTAGCTAAGGTTATCAATATTCTGATGATTTTAATCATTGTCACAGAAGAGCAAGTCTCATTGCAAGCAATGTCTTCTCTTCCGGTGTTAGCTCATGGCTATGAACCATGCATTGAAGGTCTCTACCTTCTCATCAGGTTCCCTTTCTCTTGAACATCCATTTACACCTTAATGGGTCTAACCCTTATAGGTGGATCCTCGAGGGTCCATATACAACACTTTGTATATGAAGTCTACTTTAAACTTTATTACTAATATCCATCTTTCCATGTCATGATCTTTAGGAGCTTCATCACATGAAGTCCAATAGTTGTCAGACTTAACTGACACATGGAATACATCCTCAAACTCATTTGAAGAGCAATTAGTGCTTCATCTTTAATTATCCCTTTTAGTTTCCTTTCAGGAGCCTCATTATCTTCTCAAGATCAAACGAGTTTCTACACTTCATTTTCATCTTGATTCTCAAGAGAGTCATCCTCCAAGAATCACATTCTCAAAGATGAGATATTTTAAGAATCTCATGGTCATAAAGTAGGTATCCAATACCATCCATTATTTTCCTAATGAAGTAGCACTCTCAAGTGCTAGATTCCAGCTTACATGCATGGAACCTTATTAAGGATATATATTGTAGTCTCTACTACACATATATACCTGGAAACTAAGGGATAATTATGATAAAATTCATTATTGATCAAATCATGTCACACATGATCCAATTGTATCTCTCTACAACTCCATTGAGTTTAGGTGTGTTAGGAGAGTTGAGAAAGAAATGATATTCGTATCTTCATAAGGTATTATTTGAATTCATCTAATATGTACTTGCTACCTTGGTTAGTATATTCATTTAATCTTCCTTCAAACTTTGGTTCTAAATCAAAATTGTGAAATCTTTGAACATTTCAAAGGTTTCTTAGCTGAAGAGAAGAAATCTCATATCATACATAATCATCAATAGATATCACATATCCATAATGTTTACTATGATATAGATGATCCACATGCATCAATATTTATGAAATCCCAAATACCTTGACATCTCACACCTTTCCTAAGAAAAAGGGTATATTGGACATTCTTCGAATACAATATTCACAAGTATATAAGATTTGAAATTTTAGACATTCTAAAGTTTCATATCTTACTAGTCTATTGATCTCATCAGCAGACATATGTCCAA
This sequence comes from Ottelia alismoides, assembly GCA_037367405.1. Lineage (NCBI taxonomy): Eukaryota > Viridiplantae > Streptophyta > Magnoliopsida > Alismatales > Hydrocharitaceae > Ottelia > Ottelia alismoides. The sequence goes on from JAZKJV010008603.1 coordinate 727,889, forward strand.
AACTTGATGCCAAATCATTGTCAAATGATCTTCATCCTCCTATTGATTTATCAAGGTTTAATTTTTCAGTATTAGAAATCTTAATGAACCAGTCATTAATTTTCTAATTTAGTAGAATATACTAGATGTTAGATTACTATCTGAAATATATCCATCATAACTCTTTATGATAGTTCTATCTCAGAATTCATGTTTATTTCCATCATTTAGAAATAAACTATGAGTGTAATCTTATATCTAGGTCATAGAGACATTCTCTAAGACAAATGGCTCTCCCACTGAAAATATGAAGTCCATCAGTCCAATAGATATTGTTGCAACAATTACATCAAAATCCATGTAGATGACTATTAAACCTTAAGATCAAATATCTAATCTTCTAATGCAACCAATTGCAAATGTCATTAGAAGATTGAGATACAATTATCAGACTTTATCTTATGAAATAAGTAAGTCAAAGTCAATGATTATGTGTAGATTATTCTGATGCTCTATCTGAGTCCTTCACTAAAGATTTCAGACAGACTTGATAGTCATACTATCAACACATCAACTTATTGCAGTATTGGCATTCATCCAACTCTTTGGATGTCATATGGAAGCCATAGAAGTATAATCAACTGTTTGACTTTCCTTCTCACATGGGTCCGACCCACGCTTCCACTGTGCTCTCTTCATCTATAAACAACCATTGTTCAAGACAAAGAATCTCTTATGTTGAATTCAAAATATTTCAATACAAGAGCACTTTAACATTTATACATGCTTCATTAAATTCATACAAAATGATTATTATGAAGCTTCATGAATGACTTGAGTATAAATAGTAGAATGATGACACTCATCATATCTACATACATCTTAACTCTTAGAGACTTAGGTTCAGGTAGGTATCCAAACATTTTGAATACATCATCTCTTTCGAGCTACCATTCTGCATAATGCAGAGAACCATGTCATTCATGATTAAATGTCTAGAGCACATATATATGCCCGGATATCTTCTTAGATGTTATAAGGATTATTTGACAATTGTCATCATCATCGACATGTCACTTCCAAAGTTACACTTGATGAAAGATCAAGACTATAGAGACATACAAACCCTAAGGTGATGTCTTATTATCTTATTTAATTGTCATTCCTCATTATGTTGAGGAAACTTGCACATTGCAACCACATACATTATGTGTCCAATTGCAAGTATAATATCTGGATCATGAGTCCAATACATGATATTTTAGTGGTTATCATTGAGTATAACATTGAGTGGGTTTAATGAAAGATTATCTGAAATAAGAAATTTGCATAAGGGTATATAATATATATATACATATTTTTCTTTGATTTAGGAATTTTTATATCAAAGTTGTCTTGCCTTATCAACAATGAAAGTCCATTCCCTTAATCACTTTCAATGTAAGAGATATTCTTACCATTATATCCCTAGCAAGATCTGGGATCTCCTTTCCTATCTTTGTCACATCCCAATAATATGAGAACCTACGACTCCGATAAAAAGAAGCGGGAACACATTTCGCCTTGCAAGTCCAACTTGCATTTCCCAATTCGGTCTTTAACACCCGGGCCCACCACCCCTAAGATGATGTTGACCCGTCATTAATTGAACCAACCGCCAACATGCTTAATACTCGCTATACGCAATCCAATATCGCCCCAATAATATGAGGACCCAATATTGGGGTCACTACGTATACGGTCTTACTCTTTCGAGAAGCAAAGAATCCGATCCAAATAAATCATATACAGGATCTGTCACTTCGGACATTGATCTCCTATATACAACATCTGGCGACGAAATCCTTGGCCTTGACGGGAGACCATGGATTTCACTTATGTGATCCTCCACCTCATATTCAAATTGTAATAATTAATTATCGTGAATCATATTCACATAATTAATTCTTCCAAGAAAAATACACATCTATTTATAATAGAGTGTTTTAAATTGAATATAATCAATTTAATCACATTAAATTAATTATCAATCCAATTATTAATCAACAAACTTGATTATTACTTGAATAGTAGGTATAATCTCAAAGTATGTATTATTCAAATTTTAATAATTAGAAAAATACACTTTGACTTCTCCAGCATTATCGAGTCCCTACCCGCTGTCATGGCCAATAGCGACGAGAGTGGGACGGACCACATACGTTGCAACCCGCAACCCCAATTCTCTCCTACTATGCACCATATCCACCTCAGGAAAGGATAATGCCAGATAGACATCATGTACTTTCAGATGCTCATTGGTTTTTCAACCGAAATTATACCATATAATATACATCAAAACAATTTTGATTATATTATAAGGAGATTTTCTAAACAATTCCCCAATCCTATTCAAGCAAGAGGGGTTTTCATGTAAAAGTTGTGCTACAACTATTGTAGGATAAACTAAGGTTTTTCATGAAATCAATGTTTGTTGATGAATTCATATCAACCAATGATCAAGATCAACTATCTTATCATTATTGTTGGGCAAATGTCATTCAATGAAATAATTATCTCTTTAAATATTTCACAAATATTTATCACTAATTATTTCAGAAAATTAACCATTAATTTTCATCATCATATTTGAATGACTTATCACAAGGTTCATGATCAAAAGATGTCAATTTCCAGCAGTGACCCCCAATCACTAAAATTAACTTATCTTGACAATTTAAATCCAAAAAAATGCAAAATCAGTTTCCTAAGATTGACAATTTGATTTATTAAAGAATCCAAGTGATAATTCATGCATTACAAGGCAGATCAAAACAGTAATTAACTCATTAATCACGTTTAGATCCGTAGTTCCCGCAATAGTGAATATATGCATATTCAAAAGGCCATATCTTAAGCAAATGAAACTCAAATTTCATAAACTCAGATCCTATGGTTTACTTAATTAATGGGGAACAAAATCCAATTGCAAATTTTATGTTTAAACAATTTAAACAGTACTGAAAATTTCAATCAGACAGAGGTGCCAAAATTGAAATGCGACGAAAAATTCGCGACCCTTTCAAACCCAAGTCGTTCTAGGTCTATGGACCATATCCAAAACCTTATTCGACCTATGGCTCGGATACCACTTGAAGGATATTGAGAATCCTCAAGCGCATCATGGAAGCGTGTTGATCGCATCGTATGCGATCGGGGCAACTAGTCGCACTAGTCGCGAGATGCAGCGGAATTTAAAAAAATTTAAATCAAGTGATGAAACCACATGATCACGAGAACATTTCTCGGATCATTTCATCAAACCAAAAAGGATAAGGAATACCTCTTGGAGCGTGGTTGTAATCGTGAGATCCCAAACAAGAGATCCTCCTGTCTTAAGTTTGATCCATGAAGAACGCACTTGCGGGCGTGAGGATGAGACGCGTTCCTCCCGCAATCCTCGATGAAGATCCAAGAAATGAATCCCCTGATTTCTTCAAATGAATTCCGTCATCTTCCTTTAGAGCAAGAAGCCCCAAAGAAGAAAGGATATCCTCGAGTCGTCAAAGGTGAAGGCGAGAGAGAGAGAGAGAGTCTCCTTCTCAACACAAAGTGGACGGCCACTTCTTGGAGAAGAGAAAGAGAGAGGGAGAGAATGAGAGAGAGAGTAGTAGGCTTCTACAACTCTTAATAATGTACCATGAAAGGCTAGGTTAGCCCTCCTTTTATATTAGTTTAGGATCCAATGGATCTCAATCCATGGGATACATAGATCCAACGACCATGGTGATCTATGTATTAATCAATGGCCAAGATTGTTGTTGGCTAAAAACCAACAACATTTATATATATTTAAATTAAATATATGTTGCAACATGTTCAACACAATTTAATTTAACATAAATTAATTATCAAGATATAATAATATAATAAAGGGGTGATAACCAATTTCCTCATAAAATTGAGGGGGTGTCACCTTTGACTATGTCTTTGGTGACGCCACCTAATTTGGAGGTTATTTATCTCCCTTTTATTTTATATTATTATTTCTCAATGTATTATTAAAAATATCCACCAAATTAATTCCAAATTAATTTGTGAATATTTTAATCATGCCATTGATAAATATGTGAATCATATTCACAACCCAAACTAATTTGTAAATTGCATTTCCAATTAATTAATTAATGTGAATCCAATCCACATTAATAATTAACAAATGCTATTTATAAAATTTCACTCTCTTCAATACATGTATATTGTAAACCATATTTATAATACACAAATATCATGGATAGTATTATCCATATTCTCCAATTCTTGATAATTAAATCCCATTTAATTATCTTGGATAATTATTCTCACAATATGAATCTCACTCATATTATGCTTGATTCCAGATCAGGGAATGATAATGATATGTGCCATAACATTTATTGCATAATGGCTCGCCATGGGCTCGCATGTCCAACATTTTTTATCTTTTTATCTTTTTATTTTTTATTTTTCAATTTTTAATTTTTAGTTGTTTTCAGTTTTGCAAATTTTTAATTTTCAAGAAAATAATTTTCAATTATATATAAAAATAGAGAATGGCTATTTTTTATTTTTTAAAATATCAAATTGCTCAAAATGTCTAAAGAAAACCTTTTTGTATACTACTATATTTTTACTATTTTTAGTGATCTTTAGATGAATTTTCTAATTGTTAAGACTTTTTAAATGAATAAACATAGGATAAAATTCAAATAGTGCTTAGATAGTATTATCTTCCAATTTAAAAATATAAAATGAAATCAAAAGTTTCTACTCTTATTTTTCCTAACTACAAATAGGAAGTGAAATCATAATTTTTGGATTTTTTACAATTTTATATGATTTTTTATAAGATTTTGAATATTTTACAATTTTTTGGGTTTTAGAAATAATTAATGCCCTAAAGATGGATAGAAAATAATAGATACAAAAAGAAAACTATTCTTTTTTTTAGAACTTTTGACATAATATTCATTTTTTACGATTTTCAAAGTTCAAATAGGAAAAAATACGAGGTTTTTGATTTTCTAATAATATCAAATGATAATTCAATGCAATGAAAAAATTACACAAGAAAGAGACACAAAACAGAAGCATAACATGATTTTGCTAAATTTATTAACCAATAAAAGTATTTATTTCAATAAGAAGAACATATAAATCAATGTCTGGAATATTGGACTAAAATGCAATTATTCAAAGTTCTTGAGTGGAAAATTAACAGGAAATGAGAAGCAGGAAAATCGTAATTTTCCTAGGGTAAACGTGCAAAGCACTTGCTAGATCTGGTAGGGACTTTTACGTAAAATCGAGAGCTGTCAGGGATGAAGTTTTAATTTTCCCAATATATATCTTTTAGGTCATGATGGGGTTGTTCCTTCATTTCTTCTTCCATACTCAAAGAGGGAAAGACGGGCACTGCCACATTCTTCGTTCATGCTCAAGATTGCGGGCGGCGGCTGCGCCTTCACAACGGGTGGTGTGTCTTTGTGTGTCGGTAATAATCTAAGGCGACGACGATACAGAGGTCATGGATGCAGAGCGATATTGAGCTCAGAATTGTGGGGTGTTGATGGAGAGGCACATGTGGAGAACGAAAAATGGGTTGGCACGGAGGAGTGGTTGGATGAGGGGGTCTCCAGTGACGGAGTCGGCACGATGGTGAGGCGGTTCTGCAGGATCTGGCGAAGTAGGCTCAATGGTGCAATGAGTATGGTAGAGCTGCTGTGTGGAGGACTCCAAGCGGTGGACGATCAATGGGTTGACAGATAACGAAGCACAGACGGGTGACACATGCCCTTCAGTGGAGGAGATGGAACTAAGGCCGATGATCAAGGAGGGCTCCAGTTGGTGTCAGCTGCTCGCGGGCGTTGAGCATAGGTTGTGGTGGCGAGTGGAATCGGGAGCGACTACAGTACTGTCCCAATTTTTTTAATTTTTTTGTAAGAACATCATTTTTTTTGAAATTCCTGTACTGCGTATCTGCAATGGAATAAGATAAAAACCGACTCAAACATGATGACTCCGTCCCAAATCAAACAGGAATTACTGGATGGGTGATGGATCCGATGCTCATGATGGAGATTGGAACAGTGTCTCTGGCCACTGTTCATGGCCAGAGTTGAATGATTGCGTGAGATCGAAATGAAAATGGAGGGATTACGAAGATGAATGTGGTGATTGGATTTTTTACAATTTTATATGATTTTTATAAGATTTTGAATATTTTACAATTTTTTGGGTTTCAGAAATAATTAATGCCCTAAAGATGCATAGAAAATAATAGATATAAAAAGAAAACTATTCTATTTTTAAGAACTTTTGACATAATATTCATTTTTTATGATTTTCAAAGTTCAAATAGGAAAAAATACGAGGTTTTCGATTTTCTAATAATATCAAATTATAATTCAATGGAATGAGAAAATTACACAAGAAAGAGACACAAATAAGAAGCATAACATGATTTTTGCTAAATTTATTGACCAATAAAAGTATTTATTTCAATAAGAAGAACATATAAATCAGTGTCTGGAAATATTGGACTAATGCAATTATTCAAAGTTCTTGAGTGGAAAATTAACAGGAAATGAAAAGCAGGAAAATCGTAATTTGCCTAGGGTAAACGTGCAAAGCACGTGCTAGATCTGGTAGGGACTTTTACGTAAATTCAAGAGCTATCGGGGATGAAGTTCTAATTTTCCCAATATAGATTTTTTTGTCATGATGGGGTTGTTCCTTCATTTCTTCTTCCATACTCAAACAAGGAAAGATGGGCACTGCCACACATCTTCGTTCACGCTCAAGATCGCGGGCGGCGGCTGCGCCTTCACGACGGGTGATGTGTCTTTGTGTGTCGGTGACAATCTAAGGTGGCGACTATATAGAGGTCATGGATGCAGAGCGATATTGAGCGCACAACTGTGGGATGTTGATGGGGAGGCACATGTGGAGAACGAAAAATGGGTTGGACGGAGGAGCGGTTGGATGAGGGGGTCTCCAGTGGCGGAGTCGGCATGATGGTGAGGCGGTTCTAAAGGATCTGGCGAAGGAGGCTTAATGGTGCAATGAGGATGGTAGAGCTGTTGTGTGGAGGACTCCAAGCGGTGGACGATCAATGGGTTGACAGATGATGAAGCACAGACGGGTGACACACGCCCTTCAGTGGAGGAGATGGAACTAAGGCCAATGATCAAGGAGGGCTCCAGTTGGGGTCTACTGCTCGCGGGCATTGAGCGTAGGCTATGGTGGCGAGTGGAATCAGGAGTGACTACAGTACTGTCCAAATTTTTTTTAATTTTTTTGTAAGAACATCAATTTTTTTGAAATTTTTGTACTGTGTATCTGCAATGGAATAAGATAAAAACCGACTCAAACATGATGACTCGGTCCCAAATCAAACATGAATTACTGGATGGGTGATGGATCCGATGGTCATGATGGAGATTGGAATAGTGTCTCTGGCCACTATTCATGGCCGGAGTTGATTGATTGCGTGATATCGAAATGAAAATGGAGGGATTACGAAGATGAATGTGGTGATTGGATTTTTTACAATTTTATATGATTTTTTAAAAGGTTTTGAATATTTTACATTTTTTTGGGTTTTAGAAATAATTAATGCCCAAAAAATGGATAGAAAATAATAGATATAAAATGAAAACTATTCTATTTTTTAGAACTTTTGACATAATAATCATTTTTTATGATTTTCAAAGTTCAAATAGGAAAAAAATACGAGGTTTTCGATTTTCTAATAATATCAAATGATAATTCAATGCAATGAGAAAATTACACAAGAAAGAGACACAAATCAGAAGCATAACATGATTTTTGCTAAATTTATTGACCAATAAAAGTATTTATTTCAATAATAAGAACATATAAATCAGTGTCTGGAATTATTGGACTAAAATGCAATTATTCAAAGTTCTTGAGTGGAAAATTAACAGGAAATGAGAAGCAGGAAAATCATAATTTGCCTAGGGTAAACGTGGAAAGCACGTGCTAGATCTGGTAGGGACTTTTACGTAAATTCAAGAGCTGTCGGGGATGAAGTTTTAATTTTCCCAATATATATTTTTTAGGTCATCATGATGGGGTTCTTCCTTCATTTCTTCTTCCACACTCAAAGAAGGAAAGATGGGCACTGCCACACTTCTTCGTTCACGCTCAAGATCGCGGGCGGCGACTGCACCTTCACGACGGGTGATGTGTCTTTGTGTGTCGGTGACAATCTAAGGCGACGACGATATAGAGGTCATGGATGCAGAGCGATATTGGGATCACAACTGTGGGGTGTTGATGGGGAGGCACATGTGGAGAACGAAAAACAGGTTGGCACGGAGGAGCGGTTGGATGTGGGGGTCTCCAGTGGCGGAGTCGGCACGATGGTGAGGCGGTTCTGCAGGATCTGGCGAAGGAGGCTCAATGGTGCAATGAGGATGGTAGAGCTGCTGTGTGGAGGAATCCAAGCGGTGGACGATCAATGGGTTGACAGATGATGAAGCACAGACAGGTGACACATGCCCTTCAGTGGAGGAGATGGAACTAAGGCCGATGATCAAGGAGGGCTCCAGTTGGGGTCTGCTGCTCGCGGGCATTGAGTGTAGGCTGTGGTGGCGAGTGGAATCAGGAGCGACTGCAGTACTGTCACAAGTTTTTTTAAATTTTTTTGTAAGAACATCATTTTTTTTTGAAATTCCTGTACTGTGTATTTGCAATGGAATAAGATAAAAACCGACTCAAACATGATAACTAGGTCCCAAATCAAACAGGAATTACTGGATGGCTGATGGATCCGATGGTCATGATGGAGATTGGAACAGTGTCTCTGGCCACTGTTCATGGCCAGAGTTGAATGATTGCGTGGGATCGAAATGAAAATGGAGGGATTACGAAGATCAATGTGGTGATTGGATTTTTTAAAATTTTATATGATTTTTTATAAGATTTTGAATATTTTACAATTTTTTGGGTTTTAGAAATAATTAATGCCCTAAAGATGGATAGAAAATAATAGATATAAAAAGAAAACTATTCTGTTTTTTAGAACTTTTGATATAATATTCTTTTTTTATTTTTTTTCAAAGTTCAAATAGGAAAAAATACGAGGTTTTCAATTTTCTAATAATATCAAATGATAATTCAATGCAATGAAAAAATTACACAAGAAAGAGACACAAATCAGAAGCATAACAAGATTTTTGTAAATTTATTGACCAATAAAAGTATTTATTTCAATAAGAAGAACGTATAAATCAATGTCTGGAAATTTTGGACTAAAATGCAATTATTCAAAGTTCTTGAGTGCAAAATTAACAGGAAATGAGAAGCAGGAAAATTGTAATTTGCCTAGGGTAAACGTGCAAAGCACGTGCTAGATCTGGTAGGGACTTTTACGTAAATTCAAGAGCTATCAGGGATGAAGTTTTAATTTTCCCAATATATATTTTTAGGTCATGATGGGGTTGTTCCTTCAGTTCTTCTTCCACACTCAAAGAGGGAAAGATGGGCACTGCCACACTTTTTCGTTCACGCTCAAGATCGTGGGCGGCGGCTGCGCCTTCATGACGGGTGGTGTGTCTTTGTGTGTCAGTGACAATCTAAGGCGGCGACGATACAGAGGTCATGGATGCAGAGCGATTTTAAGCTCACAACAGTGGGGTGTTGATGGGGAGGCACATGTGGAGAACGAAAAATGGGTGGGCACGGAGGAGCGGTTGGATGAGGGGGTCTCCAGTGGCGGAGTCGGGACGATGGTGAGGCAGTTCTGCAGGATCTGGCGAAGGAGGCTCAATGGTGCAATGAGTTTGGTAGAGCTGCTGTGTGGAGGACTCCAAGCGGTGGACGATCAATGGGTTGACAGATGATGAAGCACAGACGGGTGACACATGCCCTTCAGTGGAGGAGATGGAACTAAGACCGATGATCAAGGAGGGCTCCAGTTGGGGTTTGCTGCTCGCGGGCGTTGAGCGTAGGATGTGGTGGCGAGTGGAATCAGGAGCGACTACAGTACTGTCCCAATTTTTTTTAATTTTTTTTGTAAGAACATCATTTTTTTTGAAATTCCTGTACTGTGTATCTGCAATGGAATAAGATAAAAACCGACTCAAACATGATGTCTCGGTCCCAAATCAAACAGGAATTACTGGATGGGTGATGGATCCGATGGTCATGATGGAGATTGGAACAGTATCTCTGGCCACTGTTCATGGCCGGAGTTGAATGATTGAATGATTGCGTGAGATCGAAATGAAAATGGAGGGATTACGAAGATGAATGTGGTGATTGAATTTTTTACAATTTTATATGATTTTTTAAAAGATTTTGAATATTTTACAAATTTTTGGGTTTTAGAAATAATTAATGCCCTAAAAATGGATAGAAAATAATAGATATAAAAAGAAAACTATTCTATTTTTTAGAACTTTTGACATAATATTCATTTTTTATGATTTTCGAAGTTCAAATAGGAAAAATACGAGGTTTTCGATTTTCTAATAATATCAAATGATAATTCAATGCAATGAGAAAATTATACAAGAAAGAGACACAAATCAGAAGCAGAACATGATTTTTGCTAAATTTATTGACGAATAAAAGTATTTATTTTAATAAGAAGAACATATAAATCAGTGTCTGGAATTATTGGACTAAAATGCAATTATTCAAAGTTCTTGAGTGGAAAATTAACAGGAAATGAGAAGCAAGAAAATCGTAATTTGCCTAGGGTAAACGTGGAAAGCACGTGCTAGATCTGGTAGGGACTTTTACGTAAATTCAAGAGCTGTCGGGGATGAAGTTTTAATTTTCCCAATATATATTTTTTAGGTCATGATGGGGTTGTTCCTTCATTTCTTCTTCTACACTCAAAGAAGGAAAGATGGGCACTGCCACACTTCTTCGTTCACGCTCAAGATCGTGGGCGGCGGCTGCACCTTCACGACGGGTGATGTGTCTTTGTGTGTCGGTGACAATGTAAGGCGACGACGATACAGAGGTCATGGATGCAGAGCGATATTGAGATCACAACTGTGGGGTGTTGATGGGGAGGCACATGTGGAGAACGAAAAATGGGTTGGCACGGAGGAGCGGTTGGATGTGGGGGTCTTCAGTGGCGGAGTCGGCACGATGGTGAGGCGGTTCTACAGGATCTGGCGAAGGAGGCTCAATGGTGCAATGAGGATGGTAGAGCTGCTGTGTGGAGGACTCCAAGCGGTGGACGATCAATGGGTTGACAGATGATGAAGCACAAACGTGTGACACATGCCCTTCAGTGGAGGAGATGGAACTAAGACCGATGATCAAGGAGGGCTCCAGTTGGGGTCTGCTGCTCGCGGGCGTTGAGCGTAGGCTGTGGTGGCAAGTGGAATCAGGAGCGACTACAGTACTGTCACAATTTTTTAATTTTTTGTAAGAACATCATTTTTTTTGAAATTCCTGTACTGTGTATCTGCAATGGAATAAGATAAAAACAGACTCAAACATGATGACTCGGTCCCAAATCAAACAGGAATTACTGGATGGCTGATGGATCCGATGGTCATGATGGAGATTGGAACAGTGTCTCTGGCCACTGTTCATGTCCAGAGTTGAATGACTGCGTGAGATCGAAATGAAAATGGAGGGATTACGAAGATGAATGTGGTGATTGGATTTTTTACAATTTTATATGATTTTTTATAAGATTTTGAATATTTTACAATTTTTTGGGTTTTAGAAATAATTAATGCCCTAAAGATGGATAGAAAATAATAGATATAAAAAGAAAACTATTCTTTTTTTAGAACTTTTTATATAATATTATTTTTTTATTATTTTCAAAGTTCAAATAGGAAAAAATACGTGGTTTTCAATTTTCTAATAATATCAAATGATAAATCAATGCAATAAAAAATTACACAAGAAAGAGACACAAATCAGAAGCATAACAAGATTTTTGCTAAATTTATTGACCAACAAAAGTATTTATTTCAATAAGAAGAACATATAAATCAATGTCTGGAAATATTGGACTAAAATGCAATTATTCAAAGTTCTTGAGTGGAAAATTAACAGGAAATGAGAAGCAGGAAAATTGTAATTTGCCTAGGGTAAACGTGCAAAGCACGTGCTAGATCTGGTAGGGACTTTTACGTAAATTCAAGAGCTGTCGGGGTTGAAGTTTTAATTTTCCCAATATATATTTTAGGTCATGATGGGGTTGTTCCTTCAATTCTTCTTCCACACTCAAAGAGGGAAAGATGGGCACTGCCACACTTTTTCGTTCACGCTCAAGATCGCGGGCAGCGGCTGCGCCTTCATGACGGGTGGTGTGTCTTTGTGTGTCGGTGACAATCTAAGGCGGCGATGATACAGAGGTCATGGATGCAGAGCGATTTTGAGCTCACAACAGTGGGGTGTTGATGGGGAGGCACATGTGGAGAACGAAAAATGGGTTGGCACGGAGGAGCGGTTGGATGAGGGGGTCTCCAGTGGCGGAGTCGGGACGATGGTGAGGCGGTTCTGCAGGATCTGGCGAAGGAGGCTCAATGGTGCAATGAGGATGGTAGAGCTGCTGTGTGGAGGACTCCAAGCGGTGGACGATCAATGGGTTGACAGATGATGAAGCACAGACGGGTGACACATGCCCTTCAGTGGAGGAGATGGAACTAAGACCGATGATCAAGGAGGGCTCCAGTTGGGGTTTGCTGCTCGCGGGCATTGAGCGTAGGATGTGGTAGCGAGTGGAATCAGGAGCGACTACAGTATTGTCCCAATTTTTTTAATTTTTTTGTAAGAACATCATTTTTTTTGAAATTCTTGTACTGTGTATCTGCAATGGAATAAGATAAAAACCGACTCAAACATGATGACTCGGTCCCAAATCAAACAGGAATTACTGGATGGGTGATGGATCAGATGGTCATGATGGAGATTGGAACAGTATCTCTGGCCACTGTTTATGGCCAGAGTTGAATGATTGCGTGAGATCGAAATGAAAATGGAGGGATTACGAAGATGAATGTGGTGATTGGATTTTTTACAATTTTATATGATTTTTTATAAGATTTTGAATATTTTACAATTTTTTGGGTTTTAGATATAATTAATGCCCTAAGGATGGATAGAAAATAATAGATATAAAAAGAAAACTATTCTATTTTTTTAGAACTTTTGACATAATATTCTTTTTTTATTATTTTCGAAGTTCATAGGAAAAAATACGAGGTTTTCGATTTTCTAATAATATCAAATGATAACTCAATGCAATGAAAAAATTACACAAGAAAGAGACACAAATCAGAAGCATAACATGATTTTTGCTCAATTTATTGACCAATAAAAGTATTTATTTCAATAAGAAGAACATATAAATCAATATCTGGAAATATTGGACTAAAATACAATTATTCAAAGTTCTTGAGTGGAAAATTAACAGGAAATGAGAAGCAGGAAAATCGTAATTTGCCTAGGGAAAACGTGCAAAGCATGTGCTAGATCTGGTAGGGACTTTTACGTAAATTCAAGAGCTGTCGGGGATGAAGTTTTAATTTTCCCAATATATTTTTTTTAGGTCATGATGGGGTTGTTCCTTCATTTCTTCTTCCATACTCAAAGAGGGAAAGATGGGCACTGCCACACTTCTTCGTTCACGCTCAAGATCGCGGGCGGCGGCTGCGCCTTCACGACGGGTGGTGTGTCTTTGTGTGTCGGTGACAATCTAAGGCGGCGACGATACAGAGGTCATGGATGCAGAGTGATATTGAGCTCACAACTGTGGGGTGTTGATGGTGAGGCACATGTGGAGAACGAAAAATGGGTTGGCACGGAGGAGCGGTTGGATGAGGGGGTCTCCAGTGGCGGAGTCGCCATGATGGTGAGGCGGTTCTGCAGGATCTGGCGAAGGAGGCTTAATGGTGCAATGAGGATGGTAGAGCTGCTGTGTGGAGGAATCCAAGCGGTGGACGATCAATGGGTTGACAGATGATGAAGCACAGACAGGTGACACATGCCCTTCAGTGGAGGAGATGGAACTAAGGCCGATGATCAAGGAGGGCTCCAGTTGGGGTCAGCTACTCGCGGGCATTGAGCGTAGGCTGTGGTGGCGAGTGGAATCGGGAGGGACTACAATACTGTCCCAATTTTTTTAATTTTTTGTAAGAACATCAGTTTTTTTTTGAAATTCGTGTAATGTGTATCTGCAATGGAATAAGATAAAAACCGACTCAAACATGATGAGTCGGTCTCAAATCAAACAGGAATTACTGGATGGGTGATGGATCCAATGGTCATGATGGAGATTGGAACAATGTCTCTGGCCACTGTTCATTGCCAGAGTTGAATGATTGCGTGAGATCGAAATGAAAATGGAGGGATTACGAGGATGAATGTGGTGATTGGATTGGACACAAAATCAATTTTGATGGTTGATTACAAATGATAATTAAAATCTACATTCTAGAATTGAAAAATGATGGTGAAATTAAAAATGTAAATTAATCCTAAGATTATTTAATGAAAAGACATAGGAGATACAAAAATCTTCCCTTTATTCATATTTTGATTTTTGAAGTTTTTCCATTTTTTGTATTTTTCCATAAAGATCCTCAGGTACATGAGAGGATAAAATAACTGAATGACTCTTGGTGGCATCAGTGCCACCGACAACATCTATTACTACAGCATCAGTACCACTTTCTGGACTTTCAACTAGAATACGGATGGCTTTGTATCACCGTGTATAATTAGAATTTCGACGACTTCATCATCATCGTTGGGATCAACATCTTTGGTGGCTTCCGCACCATTAACATCATTATCATGGTGAACTACTTCAACATTGCTTCTGACTTCCTCTGGCATCCTAGCATATGTTGTGGTATATCGCCTAGACAAGTCACCACCAGCTAGCTTCCTACCGCTCCTAAGTGTCACAAAATCAGCATCAAATAAATAACAAGTGTTTTCCAAAACATCACTAAGAGAGGTGGTCTTTGTCGATTGGATGTACTCAGATTTTCTCTTCAGATTGTTCGGGTTAGGTTCAATCTGAGCGGGCATGACGGCCTTGACCTTGATTATTTATCTCATCTCCTGCTGGAACTCATCCATCTCTTGTTGGAAGGTAGACTACTTCTCTGTCAACATACATAGGTGAGATAATTAAGGGTTGGGTTCTCATATCAGTGAGTTTGAGAATCAGATGGATTGCCTCGCTGGAAATGAGGTTGAGTCTGTTGGTGATATGAGTGAGGGAGAGGATGGGAGTACTGCTGGTGTGGTTACTACTACCTCCACTGTTAACCCTGATATTGGGGTTGAGGGTCGTGCTACTGCTGATTTTGGGAGTACTGGGGCTACTGCTACTGTTGGGCACCCTGCTCTACCCGTACTAGAGACTGCTATTGGTATGAAGCACCTCCAGTGGATCATCAGAAGCCTGTGTGGTCACGACGGATGCTGAGATGCTGTTGGTACCCAAATGAAGTATACAAGGAAAATCCTCAAGCACATCACGGAAGTGTAAGGATCGCATCGTATGCGATCGGAGGCGACTAGTCGTACCAGTTGCTCGATGCAATGGAATTTAAAGAATTTTAATATGATGAAACCACATGATCCAAGAACCTTTCTCGTATCATTTCATCTAAACCACAATTAGGTACATGGTTTACCTCTTGAAGCGTGGTTGCGATCGAGTCTCTAAATGAAGAGACCACCTGTCAAGTCCGATCCAACGGAGGAGACGCATGCGAGCGCGGGGATGAATCGCGTGCTCCTCGTAATCCATGTTGATGATCCAAGCGACGGATCTCCTGATCTTGTCCCATGAGATCCAACATCTTCTTCACGAGCGAGACACACCGAAGGATATGGAGATCCACGAATAGATGACCCGGCAGTATAACGATGATGCTGCGTCGATGACGACTCTCAAAATAGGTCCATGGTGGATGGCCATTATAAGAGAGAGGAAGAGAGAGAGGCTTGGTGTGTGGAGAAGAGAGAGAGAACATTCATTAATCATATCTCTCTCGAAGAGCAATGGATGCCTCTTCTTATATAGGGTTTTGGGAACCCATGGATCCCAATCCATGGGCAACACATAATCAATGGATGCGATTGATTTGTATTTCTTTCAATGGCTAAGATGTTGTTCTAAAATACAACAACAAATGATTTAATTTAAATTAATTCTTAAATTAAATCACATCTGTCTAGAGATAGGATAATGAAAAGATCAACTCCCATCCCTAAAAGAGAGGGGACGACTACTCCTCTCCACATGGAGAGTTGTAGTCGTCCACTCCTCTTGGGAGGAATGGGTCAATCTCCCCAAAATATCAAGAGATCTCATTATCTCACGATATCTCCTTTGACTCTAATCGACAATATTTTCACCATAAAATAATTCCAAATTATCTTATGGAAAATATCAATCATGCCATTGAATATGTGAATCTTATTCACAACCCAAAACAAAACGTAAATTATATTTTAATTAATCATAAAATGTAAATCCAATTCACATTAATAATTAATTAACAAATATAAATTATGATATACTCTCTCTAATATATTATAAATCACATTTATAATATATATATATATGATTAATATCGATAGTGCTACCCATATTATCCATGTCCATGATAATTAAATCGTATTTAATCATCTTGGATCTTTATTCTCATGTGCCAAAATAATATGGATCACATTCACAGTATTCACATCTTTGATAATTAAATCACATTTAATTATCTTAGATAACTCTCCTTATAATATGAATCAATTTCATATTATCCATTATATTTAAATCACATTTAATTATCAATTGTCTCGATGCTCGGATACATATATCAATAATGAAATTATCCATGAGCTCTTTCAAGGATAATGCGCTTTCTCTGCGGATACTTAGAGATAAGGACATGGCGATTGTATTGTTCCACATATAGTGACTTGGATATTGAGATCAAATCTCAAATCCAGATCTTGCGAACCTCCCATAGATGCTTGATTAAATCAAGACCGCAAATCTAATCTTCTCATTGTATCTGAATCACATTCAGATCAATGTCCAACAATTGGACTAAGATCAGATCACTTCTCTACTAAGAGGAGTCACTAAAATCTAGACTCGTTATATCACTCCCTAGGTATGGAAGCGTCATGGTTATACAGTCGTTTATGATCACATCACCCTCAGGTATTCCTAATACTTGTACATCCTAGATACTAGAAGACCCCGAATAAACCTAAAGTATAAGATCTATTTTACACTGTCTACTTCAGGGTTTTATCAGTAAGTTTCTCATTTGATCATTAGGAGTCGGTATCGATCATATACTTTCTAAAAGCATATATCATACCTTGGTCTTGATCATATACTTTCCAAAAGTATATATCAAACCTACAAATTCAGTCTAGCTTCCAAAGCGAGACGACCGTGCACGGAATTTGATTCTTCCCAATATCACATTAGTGAGCTCATGTCTTCCGGTTCAGTAATGAACCTATATGATCCCTTTGAGAGATCGTATAACTCATATGTCCCTTGTATGCACACCAGCGCACCAGTGTATAGACCCTGGTTAGGTCATCGACCTATTGGTCTGCCAAATGTACATAGACATATCGTAAAACATCTGTCTTCAGTCAGAGGATGCGTGCCTATATATGATAGCATACGACATAGAACTTTGGTTATCTCGATCTCGTTAAGTCAACTCTTTGACCTAACTAGTCTGACACCTCCAAATCTCTATTCCTATGCAGAGGACCTGCAACAAGAGGTCGGTCAGATATCAACCTATGTGAGGAAGGATTGCCATCTCCCACTCAGGATGGAGATCATCTCTTAACAATCTTTTGACGGTGCTTGATGAGTCCTCAATCTAACTCTTTAGATATTCATCCAAGCAATAACCTCTATGATTCTATAATCGAATCAATAGTTGTATGATCATTAAGATGGCCATGGTATATAACCCTAATTGTACTAAGGGACCTATTATGCAAATTAGTTATTCTTCATTTCAGATTAAGGAGTGAATAGGAATAACATTTATTGCACAATGGCTCGTCGTGGGCTCGCATGTCCAACTATCTCCCACTAGCCCAAAGAGCCATTAATGTGCTAATCATTTAAACCCACACTCATGTGACAATCATAGGCTATTTAGAAAATAGCTAGGTAAGCTGATCATTCACTCTGTTCCCAAAAGACTATGCCAAGTCCTTTTACGTCACTTGCATATCTCCTAGTAACAGTGCTTGCATCCAATGCGAATGTTGCATCTTATGCAACCAATACTCAGTCTTGATAAAGCAATTATAGTGTCATTGACACTATTGATCGGTAATTATTATAACCAGTATTTCCATAATCCTTATTAGAATACCCTTATTCCTGGAGATCTCTATCTCCTAAGGTATCTACAGTTAAGACCCTTATAGATCACTATTTTACAATGTCTCAAACTTCTTGAAGGTAAGACTTAGAGATCACTATCTCTAAGTCTCGTAACCTTTGAAGATTTTTTTATTACTGCAATCAAGTGTTTTATCTCCATAGTAGGATTAGCAACACTTTACTACTCCCATTGCATGGCAGACATCTGGCTTTTGTAGACATCTAACATACTCTCGGCTTCTCATAACCGATGCACAAGGGCATCCAATTTTAGCATTCACTTCCTCAACTCCTTGAGGTGCTATCACTTCAGATAGGTCAGTACCATATCTTAAGGGATGGAAGCCTTTCTTAGAATTTTCCAGAAAATGGAAATGTCCAAGGTGTACTACTAATGTGGCGGTCCAAATACCCTCTTCTCTATGCTTCTGAACACCTTCAGAATTAAGATCCAAGAGGCATCCTTGAGATCATATCTCAAGTTATGGAACAACTATATAATAAAACACTTATTATTATCCTTATATCATTTTAAATGATTAGGATATTATCTACATTTAGCATGATGAACACAATGACACTCCCACTAAGCTTTATATGGTTCATCAAGATTCTATCTGAAATCATAACATTTATAATTTCATCAAATCTTATGTTCCAACAAAAAGAAGCCTATTTGAGTCCAAAGATGGATTTCTTTAGCTTTCACACCTTAATTTCCCCAATCATGAAGCCTTGGGGCTACTTCATGTGAATATCCTCAGAGAGGCATTCATAGAGGAATGCAATCTTGACTTCCATCTTGAAGATGTCAAAGCCAAGTTGCGTATCTACAATGAGCAATAATCCAATATGTTTAAGCATGGTTACTGAAGAGCAAGTCTCATTCAAGTAATGTCTTCCCTTCTAGTGTGTTGCTCATGGCTGCGAACTGTGCTTTAAAGGTCTCTACCTTCTCATTAGATTCCCTCTTTCTCTCGAAGATCCATTGACACCTTAACGGGTCTTATGCTTATAGGTGGATCCTTGAGGGTCCATATACAACACTTATATATGAAGTCTACTTTAGGTTTTATTGCTAACATCCATCTTTCCATGTCATGATCCTCAGGAGCTTCATCACATAAAGTCCTATCATTGTCAGACTTAATTGACACATGGAATACATTCTCAAACTCATTTGAAGAGGTATTAGTGTTTCATCTTTAATTGTCCTTTTGGAATCCGATTTCAGGAGCCTCATTATCATCTGAAGATTCAATGAGTTCCTTTACTTCATTTTTATCTTGATTCTCAAGAGTCTCAATCATCTAAGAATAACATTCTCTGAGATGAGATATTTTTAGAATCTCAAGGTCATAAAGTAGGTATCCAATACCATCCTTTATTTTCCTAATGAAGTGGCACTCTCTAGTGCTCAATTCCAGCTTACTTGCATGGAATCTTATTAAGGATATATAATGTTGTCTCTATTACATACATACCTGGAAACTAAGAGGTAATTATGCTAAAATTCATCATTGATCAAATCATGTCACACATGATCCAATTGTATCTCCCTACAACTCTATTGAGTTTAGGTTTATCAGAAGGAGTGAGATAGAAATGATATTCATATCTCCATAAGGTATTCTTTGAGTTTATCTAACAGGTACAAGTTACCTAGGTTAGATCAAATTCATTTCATCTTTCTTCAAACTTTGGTTCTAAACCAAAATTGTGTAATCTTTGAACACTTCAAAGGTTACTTAGGTGAAGAGAAGAAATCTCATATCATACATAATCATCAATAGATATCACATATCCATAATGTTTCCTATGATATAGGTGATCCACATACATCAATATGTATGAGATATTGAATATCTGGACATCTAACACCATTCCCAGAGAAGGGTGTATTGGATATTTTACTTTGAATACAATATTCATAAGTATGTAAGCTTTGAAATTTTTAGACATTCTAAAGTTTCATCTCTTACCAGTCTGTTGATTAAATCAACAGATAAATGTATAAGGTTTGATGCCAGACCATTGTTAAATGATCTTCATCATCATATTGATCTTTTAAAGGTTTAATTTCAATAA
This sequence comes from Ottelia alismoides, assembly GCA_037367405.1. Lineage (NCBI taxonomy): Eukaryota > Viridiplantae > Streptophyta > Magnoliopsida > Alismatales > Hydrocharitaceae > Ottelia > Ottelia alismoides. The sequence goes on from JAZKJV010008603.1 coordinate 748,371, forward strand.
TAGAAATCTTAATGAACCACTCATTAATTTTCTAATTTTGTAGAGTCCACTAGATGCCATACTACTATCTGAAATATATTTATCATAACTCTTTCTGATAGGTTTATTCCAGAATTCATGTTTATTTCCAACATTTAGAAATAAACTATGAGTGTATTCTTATATCTAGGTCATAGAGACATTCTCTAAGACAAAGGGTTGTCCCACTGAAAATATGAAGTCCATCTATACTATAGAGATTGTTTCACCAATTGCATCAAAATCCATGTAGATGACTATTAAAATTGAAGATCAAATTCTCCAGTCTTCTAAAACATATGCAACCCATTACAAGTGTTGTTAGAAGATTGAGATACAATTATAAGACTTTATCTTATTCAATAAGCAAGTCAATATCAATGATTTATGTAGATTATTATGATGCTCTATCAGAGTGCTTCTCTAAGGATTCTAGACAGACTTGATAGTCATATTATCAACACGCCAACTTATTGCAGTATTGGCATTCATCCAACTCTTAGGATGTCATATGGAAGACACAGAAGTGCGATCAACTCTTTGACTATCCTTCTCATCTTGGGTCTGACCCGTGCTTACACTGCGCACCCTTTATCTATAAACAACCATTGATTAAGACTAAGGATCTCTTATGTTAAATTCAAAAGAATTCAATGTAAGAGCATTTCAACATTTATACATTCTTCATTAATTTCATACAATATGAATATTATGAAGCTTCATGAATGACCAGAGTATATATAGTAGAATGATGACACTCATCATGTCTACATCCATCTAGACTCTTAAAACATTGGTTCAGGTAGGTATTCAAACATTTTGAATACATCATCCCTTATAGAGCTACCATTCTGCATGATGCAGTGAAGCATGCCATTCATGATAAATGTCAAGAGCACATATGTATGTCATAATATCTTCTCAGATTTTATTAGGATTAATTGACAATTACGATCATCATCGACATGTCACTTCCAAAGTACATTTGATGATATCAAGACTATAGAGACATACAAACCCTAGGGTTGTAGATCTATTGTCTATTTAATTATCATTCCTCATTATTATAAGGAAACTTGCACATTGCAACCACATACATTATGTGTCTAACTGCAAGTACGATATCTGGATCATGAGTCCAATCCATGATATTCTATTGGTTATTATTGAATATAACATTGAGTGGGTTTAATGAAGGATTATCTGAAATAAGAAATTCACATATGTGTATATATTCATATATATATATATATATATACATATTTTACTTTGATTTAGCAGTTTTTTATATCAAAGTTGTCTTTCCTTGTCAACACTGAAAGTTCATTCCCTTAATCACTTTCAATGTAAGAGATATACTTACCATTATATCTCAAGCAAGATTTGGGATCTCCTTCCTTATCTTTGTTACATCCCAATAATATGAGAACCTGTAACTCGGATAAAAAGAAGCGGGAACACATCCTGCCTTGCAAGTCCAACTTGCCTCCCAATTTGGTTTTTAACACCCAGGCCCACCACCCCTAAGGTGATGTTGACCCGTCATTAATTGAACCAACCGTCAACATGCTTAATACTCACCATATGCAATCCAATATCACTCCAATAATATGAGGACCCGATATTGGGGTCACTACGTATACGGCCTTACTCTTTCGAGAAGCGAAGAGCCTGATCCAAATGGATTGTATGCAGGAGTTGTCACTTGGGACAGGCGTATCCTACATACCATATCTAGCGATGGAACCCTTCGTCTTGATGGGAGACCATGAATGTCACTTATGTGATCCTCCATATCATATTCAAATTCTAATTAATTATGAATCATATTCATTACGATTAATTCTTCCAAGGGAAATAACACATCTATTATAATAGAGTGTCTTAATTTTAATTGGATTCCAATCAATCTAATCATATTAAATTAATGATGTAATTAATATCCAACAAACATTCTTAGTTATTACTTGAATTATGTTATTATCTCAAGTATGTATTATTTCGAATTTTAATAATTAGAAATACATCATGATTTCTTAAGCATTATATCAATCCTACCCGTTGTCTTGGCCAGTACCGATAGGAGTGGGACAGACCGTACACGGTGCAACCTACTACCCCAACGCTCCCCGACTAGATACCATATCTACATCGGGAAAGGATAATGCAAAATAGATTACTCTGTACTTGAGATGATCATCGAGTTTTCTACCGAAATTATACCATATATTATTCATCAAATCCATTTTAATAATATTATTAGATGATTTGCTAAACAAATCCCCAATCCTATTCAAACAACAAGGTTTTGCATGTAAACGTTGTCCTACAACTACTGTAGGATGAACTAGAGTTTTTATGAAAACAATGTTTGTTGGAAATTCATATTAACCAAATTGTGATAAAGATCAACTATCTTATCATTTTGGTTAATGAAATGTCATTTAGGGAAATAATAATCATCTTTAAATATTTCACAAATATTTATCAATAATCATTTCAGAAAATTAACAATTAATTTTCGTTAATTTATTTGAATGACAATCACAAGGTTCATGATCAAGTTTGTTAATTTCCAACAGTGACCCCTACTCACTAAAATTAACACAACTCGATCAATGTAAATCCAATTAATGTAAACTAAATTTATTTTGCTCTCCAATTTTATTTAAAACTGAACCGAATTGATAATTATGCCTTTTCAGGCATTTAGGACCCGTAATTAACTCTTTAATTACATCACTAATCGCCATCCCCGTAACAGTGGACATATGGTTACTAAAAAGATCATATCTTGAGTTATCGGATTCCAAATCACGCAACCTCAAATTCCACTGTTTCTTTATTTAATGGGAACATTATATAATTTAAAATTTTGTGTTTAAATATTTTAAACAGGACCGAAATTTTATCACAAGAGAGGGCTTCGAAAATTGAAATGCTAAAATCTTCACGAACCCAAACGAGCCCAAATCTTCGTAGGTTCACGGATCTAATCCAAAACCTTCAACAACCTGGCTCTGATACCACTTGAAGGATATGGAAAAAATGCTCAAGCGCATCACAGAAGAGTGAGGATCGCATCATATGCGATCGGGAGCGACTAGTCGTACTGGTTGCTCGATGCAGCAGAATTTAAAAAATTTAATATGATGAAACTACATGATCCAAGAATCTTTCTCGGATTGTTATATGTAAACCACAATGAGGTATAAGGTTTACCTCTTGAAGCGTGGTTGTGATCAACTCTCTAAACGAAGAGCCCTCCTGTCTCAATTTCGAACCAACAGAGGAGACGCTTGCGAGCACGGGGATGAATCGCGTGCTCCTCGCAATCCATGTTGATGATCCAAGCGGTGGATATCCTGATCTCGTCCCACGAGATCCAGCATCTTCTTAACGAGTGAGACATACCGAAGGAGATGGAGATCCACGAGTAGATGATCCGGCAGCATAACGACGATGCTGCGTCGATGATGACTCTCGCAATGGTTCCATGGTGGACGACCATTATAAGAGAGAGAGAGAGAGAGGCTTGGCATCTGAAGAGAGAGAGAGAGAGAGCATTCATTAATTATATCTCTGTCGAAGAGAAATGGATGCCTCTTCTTATATAGGATTTTGGGAACCCATGGATTCCAATCCATGGGCAACACATAATCAATGGATGAGATTGATTTGTGTTTCTTTTAATGGCTAAGATATTGTTGTAAAAACACAACAGCAAATGATTTAATTTAAATTAATTAATATTGATAAATCAATATAATTAATCTTAAATTAAATCACATTTTACTAGAGAGGGGACGGCTACTCCTCTCCAAATGGAGAGTTGTAGCCGTCCACTCCTCTTGAAAGGAATGGGTCGATCTCCCCAAAAATATCATGAGATCTCATTATCTCATGATATCTCCTATGACTCCTGTCGACAATATTTTCACCATAAAATAATTCCAAATTATCGTATGTAAAATATCAATCATGCCATTGAAATTATGTGAATCTTTTTTCACAACCCAAAACAAAATGTAAATTATATTTTAAGTAATCATCAAGTGTGAATCCAATTCACACTAATAATTAATTAACAAATATAAATTATGATATGCTCTCTCTAATATATTATAAATCACATTTATAATATATATGATCAATATGGATAGTGTTATCCATATTATTCATATCCATGATAATTAAATCATATTTAATCATCTTGGATCTTTATTCTCATGTGCCAAAATAATATGAATCACATTCACATTATTCACATCTTTGATAATTAAATAACATTTAATTATGTCAGATAACTCTCCTTATAATATCAATCAAATTCATATTATCCATGATAATTAAATCACATTTAATTATCAATTTTCTCGATGCTTGGATGCATATATCAACAATGAAATTATCCATGAACTCTTTCAAGGATAATGCGCTTTCTCCACAGATACTTGAGATAAGGACATGGCGATTGTATTGTTCCACGTATAGTGACTTGGATATTGAGATCAAATCTCAAATCCATATCTTGCGGACTTCCATAGATGCTTGATTAAATCAAGACCGCAATTACAATCTTCTCATTGTATCTGAATCACATTCAGATCAATGCCCAACAATTGGACCAAGATCAGATCACTTCTCTAATGAGAGGAGTCACTAAAATCTAGACCTGTTTCATCACTCCCTAGGAATGGAAGCGTCATGGTTATAAAATTGTTTATGGTCACATCACCCTCAGGTATTCCTAAGACATGTACATGGTGCATACTGGAAGACCCAGAATAAATCCAAAGTATAAGATCTATTTTTACTCTGTCTACTTCAGGATTTTATTAGTAAGTTTCTCATTTAATCATTGGGATTCATTATCGATCTTATACTTTCCAAAAGCTTATATCATACCTAGGTATTGATCATATACTTTCCAAAAGTATATATCAAACATACAAATTTAGTCAAGCTTCCAAAGCGAGATGACCGTGCACGGAATTTGATTCTTCCCAATATCTCATGAGTGAGCTCATGTCTTCCGGTTCAGTTTGAACATGTATGATGCCTTTGATAGATCGTATTACTCATATGCCCTTGCATGCACACCAGCGCACCGGTGTATAGGCCTTGGTTAGGTCATCAACCTATTGGTCTGCCAAATGTACATACTCAGACATATAGTAACACATCTGTCTCTGGTCAGATGATGCGTGCCTATATCGTGACAGCATACGACATAGGACTTTGGTTATCTTGATCTCGTTAAGACAACTCTTTGATCTAACTAATTTGACACCTCTGAATCTCTATTCCTATGCAGAGGACCTGCATCAAGAGGTCGGTCAGATATCAGCCTATGTGAGAAAAGATTGCCATCTCCTACTCAAGCTAGAGATTATCTCTTAATAATCATTCGACGATGCTTGATGAGTCCTCAATCTAACTCTTTCTATATTCATCCAAGCACCAGCCTCTATGATTCAATAATTGAATCAACAGCTGTATGATCATTAAGATGGCCATGGTACATAACCCTCATTGTACTAAGGGACCTATTATACAAATTAATTATTCTTCATTTCAGATTAAGGTGTGACTTGCAATAACATTTATTGCACAATGGCTCGCCATGGGCTTGCATGTACAACACCAGAGTACCAAATTCCATTGACTTCCATCAACGACTCCTACAGATCGTGAACTGGCAAAGGATGGGATGCCAAGGGCTGATCCAGATGATACACCACCAACTGAATGTCTGAGGAAGGTTGTTGTGGTAACTAGTAATGTGGGAGTGGATGAATCGGTTCTACCTGACTATTGTGAACCTAGCGATATGAGGTAGAAGGCTGAGAAGAACTACTCTTCGAATTAGCTTGTGACCTGAAATGGGGTTGAGAAGTTGTATGTACCTCTTGGAGACACATGATCTAGGTCTTTAGGTCACTAAGAGGTTGGGCTAGCTCATCAATCTTGTTGAGCTTGTCAAGGCCCTAGTACACCTTCTTCTCAACGATCTCTATCCGATTCAACTTCTGGCTGATGATGACCATATCGTCAACTAAAGACTTCGCTAATGGTGCTCCATAGAAGATGTAGAAGGGCCGGCCTCAATGTGTGCTATCCTCTAGTATGAAACTACTTGCGGAAGAGGATTCCCCTAAGTGTAGACCTGAGTCTGGGACATTACAGTGTAGTTTTCCGCCATCTTCTCATAAATTGCCCAGACTTGGTCTTCATCCTTGGTGAAGTAGGAACCTTCACATGAGGCGTTTACTAGACCCTATAGCTCAGGTGTCATCCCATGAAAGAAACTCTAGATGAGGCTGGGCTTGCTGATCTCATGGTGGGGTCTGTCGATGAGCTCTCTAAAGCGATCCCAAGCTTCATGGAACTGTTCATTATGGTGAAATTACTAATCATGGCTCTCACTGTGTTGGTCTGGTTGAGTGGATAGTACTTGTTCAAGTACTCGATATGGAGTTTTTCCCAAGTAGTTCTTACCTTTCCCAGGTGCTTCACTTAGTAGGCTGCTTTATTAACAAAAGAGAATGGAAAGGCTATCATCTTGATTGTGTCCTCATCCACCAGTCTGTCATGGATGATGCTGAAAATCATCTCGAACTTCTGCATACAGAGATAGGGCTCTTAGGTGGCCAACCCATGGAATTTGGACAATAACTGAATGGTTTGGGGATAGGGCTCGAAATTGCCAAACATAGATGGCAGTTGAATCCATCAGTGGGTGAGGGTTACACAAGGGTTGTGCAACTGTCTCATGGTATGGGTTGGTCTACCTAGATCCTGCAGCTCATCCTTGTATTAGTCTCCACCCTCAGCTCTTGGTATTTCTCCACCGGCAACATTTCTATCCGGTTCCTCTCGTTCGGCTTACATCTGTGTTAGTTCCCTCCTCACTTTCTGGCATGCATATTCCCTGGTCTCGGATATGTCGATACATGGAATCTAGGGAAGCTAGTAATGTATTGTTGATGGTGACTTGGTCTTATATGAATAATGATGTCTGGGACTGCTCATCGGTTGTTCCTTCATTACTGGTCATGTCACCAATCTCTGCAAAGGCAAACGACCCTAGCTCAGGTGCTGTCAAATGAATGTATAGTTGTGCTTATCGTTTTTAAACCGGTAGTTTTAAGAAAGATTAGGTTTGGCTTTATCCTAGTGTGAAGGTCTCTCAACTCCCAAAAGTAAAATCAGACATGGAGGGGGTTACTCTGTAACCATAGACAGCTGTAGCAGGAATGAAAATGCTAAGGTGCATCAGCTGCTACCTTAGCATTTTCATTGGCTTTGACATAGACAGCTGTAGCAGGAAAGATTAGGTATGGCCTGTGAACCATAGACATGTGCAGAGAATAGATGTAGCAGGAATGAAAATGCTAAGGTGGATGAGTGGACACACACGTAAAGATCGGATTCGGAATAATGCAATCAGAAAGAAAGTTATTGTATCTCTGATCAAGGATAATATGCGAGAAAACCACTTAATATGGTTTGTCATTTGCTAAGAAGATCAGCTGATGCACCGGTTAGGACATGCGAGTGCTGGGATGTTGAGTCGGCTGAGAGAGGGCAAGGACGACCCAAGAATTGTTGGAAAGAGACTATACGAAGGGATCTCAGTTTTTTGGATATAAGCCTGAGATTGACCTAAGATAGATATGAATGTAGGCGAAGAATCCATGGTGCCGACACTACTTAATCGTGGGAAAAAAACTTTGTTATTGTTGTTGTAGAAGATTGGGTTTTAGGTGTATTCGCTGTTTGTTTCTAGTAATAGGCAAGTTAAAGTTATAGATCAAAATAAAATGGAATCACCTGTTGGTCCATCGGAGTTGATCTTAAAATGAATTTGCCTTTGAATTCTAATGAGTAGCTTGATTATGCTACTTCATTGTGCGGTATCTTTGATTGAGTATTTCAGACTAGGAAACCGCAATATATGCAACAAGATTAAAGAATACATATAAAGGTAAGAAGATCCTGCCATCCCGCATTCTCTTCCATTCTTGCTTCCTTTATATAGGTCTATTCTAGTTAGTGTTGCAGAATTCGGTATTCAGTATTTAGTCGGAGGGGTCACTGAATAAAGAATATTCAGTATTCGGAAGAATATTCAGAATTATTCGGTTATGCATTTTTTATTATTTTAAATATAAAAATTATGTCTAATATATATTGTTATATATTTATACATATATTGTCATTAACAATGATAATCCAAGATAAAAATAACAATTAACAAGTTACACATATGGAGCCTTAACATTTGTGATGATACTAGGATAAACGATACCTTTAAAAAATAAACAACAGTCTGTTGCTATAGTCGGCCGAATATTCGATCGAATACTCAAATATTCGAGCTGAAAATTCATGAATATTCGGGTTGGACCGAACAATGACCGAGTAGCAATATTCAATTCGATCACCCCACAAATAAGAATATCCGGTCAAATATTCGGTCTATTCGGCTAAATATGTAAGTCATTCTAGTTAAGGCGCTGCATGTGGTACAATGATTTAAACATTGCGCCTACCGTTTCCCGTAGCTTTTCATTATGTGAAACTTATGATCTTTTCTTAGAGCTACATCCGTATCCATTTCAATGACTACATGGTGTTGCCCGATTCTACGAGTTTGTTTTTGAACAAATAACTGAATTCCAAGGAATTTTCTCTCACTAACACGATGTTTTTCTTGTCGAGCTTGCTTTTGAACAAATAACTGAATTCCAAGGAATTTTCTCTCACTAACACGATGTTTTTCTTGTCGAAGGAATGCTGGTGATGGAATTTTGGACGACGGCGGGAAGTCGGATCACCTATGACTGTGTTGTGGTACTTGAATTTTTCTCTTGCTTTAGTTTCTAACTATGTTGTTCCCATTCAATCAGATTACGAGCACA